>VOMN01116162.1:0-15242 GCA_014899125.1 Orchestia grillus
GAATACGAAATCGTATTACGAAATCCTTGGTGTAACAGAAAATTTTGTTGTTTAAAACTTTGCCGTGTTGGTGTTTTTAATTTTTAAATTTCTTCTACTTGAGGGAAGAGATCATCACTTTATTCAGGCATTTGTTCAACTCGAATCATGTGTACGACTTTCCTCTCATATCGCATGGTCTTTCGCTGAATTCATCACGAACAGAGCAGCCTGATGTGCTTCGGGCCTGGTCTTGGGCTTGGGTCTATCTTGATTGGCACAATAAAATGGGACAGATATACCTACATACATACGTATAATTAGCGTAGTTCTCCGCTTGAGTTATAATGAAGAGTATTGGTGCTTTTTTTTAATAGTTACTCTGTGATTCTTCTATGACGTATTTGGCACGTATTACTAGTGGTGCTTCATGAAGCGGACAAACTCGCATGATTTTTACTACAGGTTTCGGCCGATATTGTCAACAGGTGAAAATGCTAATGAAAAGTGTGGATACAAATGGAATGCTGATCTTTTGATTTGGCTTATTTGCACCACTCTGTAATTATTTGTATTCCAATTTCGAAAACAGATGGTATGCTTGGATAAAAGTTTGTGGGATTTGATGAAAGTTTATGGCCACACGAATGTTTAAAAAATATACACGATTATGTAAAATATTTCTATCCGTAACGTGAACAAAGAAGAGTGTTTTCACGTTCTGCAGTGTAGTCAGTGTAATGACACTTTATTTTGCTATATCGAAACTAGAAATTTAGAGGAGAATTATTAAAGTCATCGTCTTACTATAAGTAAAGTTGCAAGTGTAATGAAAACCAGTGTTTCACTCCAACAAATGTCATAATTAATAAACGACATGCTTTTACTCCGAGAACTGTGGCCCTGATTTTACGCTTGTGCATTCCAAACTGCGAGTTAGCGTGAAGTCGTGAGCGGCATTCTTTCTATTGATTATCGGGCCTGATCTCCGGATTGCGCCGTATTCTGGTGCCGTAATGAAGACGAACGGTGGCGTCAATTAGCCCGAGAGAGCAGCGAGGGACGTAATGCTTGATTGCCTCGGACCTGACAAGCTGAGCTGTGTGCCTCGACTCACGCATTCTCTAGTCCTCCCGAGCGGGTGATGTGTGGGGGTGCCGCTGCCTAGATGGAGATGTGAAGGACTACCTTCAGTTTTTACGTTGTTGTGGGAACGAACACTTCACACACACGTATGGGAGTGAACCATGTCCTCCATGTATGTAGATGTGTATCATACGCTTGTGCTTGCGTGTTGTTTCCCACGGGCATAAGTCGGACCTGTGAACGCCCGTGAGCTACGCGCTCGCGTGCGTGTGCGAACACCCGCACATGCGCCGCAGCAGGGTTTTGGCAGACGGCCGCAGTGGTGCTCAGAGCGCGCGTGAGTGGAGCGTGTGAGAGCAGCGTCAGGAGCGCAGGCCCGCGTGCCCTGCGGCGGACACTGTGTGCGGCGGAGCCGTGGCATCCGCTGCTGCCTCCCTGCCGGGTCCGCCGCTGTTTTCTGTGGTACCAATTTTGTGAATGTGGGCTGCCGTTTTAGAAGCGCCAATGACGGCTCCATTCGTGAACGTCCGTTCTCGTGAGCAGAGTTACTGGAAAGTGCGAATGAGAGTTAGAGGACTTGGACGACGGGTTTGGGACGTGAAGAACGGCTTGGACGTGCCCGGTCGTTTTGAATCAAAGTTACCGTTGTGAGGACCTGATTCAAGTTTTGATTGAATTACGTTCAGTTTGTGATTTTGAATATTAATTGTGGTAATGAAAAACCCTCTCAGAGCGTGTGATATTCTAAATAAGGGAAAAACAGCTCCACGAACGTGAAAATTATATATGAATTTGTGTTCTGCTCTTTTTGTGATGTTGATCGACTTACAAGCGTTGTGAACTTTTTGCGGTGGTTGTGAACTGCTTCTAGACGTTGTGAACAGCCTCAGTGAACACAAAAGCAATCGTTTCGTAATGATATTTTTTGGTGCAATTCTAAAATTCTCCTTATTAATATGCACGTCAAGGTAACTTTAATTAGGAAGACTTTCGCGCCGGCCAACTGCCGTTATGAGGCTTGGCTCTCTGAATTCAAATTTTCGGTGGGAAACAAACCATCTATCATGTTATGATGCTTGTAGTTGTAGTGAACTCAGTGATTTTCGTAAAAACTGTGCCAAAGCTCACTCGAAATGTACTATGTGTTACTTTTGTGTCAAGCCTCACCAGCTTGTTTAGTTTAATTACCAGTTTACGATTTTGTTGCTTCACTTTTGAATTGTACCGTACACATTTATTTCAGGTGATACATCTGCCCTTTACATTCATTTTATATACTCGCGCAGTCTTACCTTATTGTCTAAAGATTATTTGTCTCGTGAATCATTGAGGTATTTTTATTTTATCTGACATACTGTGAACGATGTTTTTCATGCATGCACAGGGTGTCACAAAAAGTGTTGGGATTCTCAAATCTTTATTATTCATTCAGTACTCATCGTGGATACTTGAACGTAGTCTCATTTCATAGTGTGAAATGTTTACTCTTCCCTAATAAATTGTGTTTTAGTCATAATTATAGTTTAGGAACTGTCAGGCAAAAAGTAAGATTGAGTTTTTTTTACTCATTGCCCTAGAGGGATTTTAAAAGCGTAACCACTAACTTCATTTGCTTGAATAGAGCTGAATATCATCAGAAGCAAAAAATAACCAACAGGTATTTTTGAAAAGAAAACATAAATTTTCAATAAGAACTCAACTTTCAAAAATTGCTTTATTATTGAAAATATATGTTTTCCTTTTAAAAATATCTGTTCTTTATTGTTTGGCCTGTTTTGGTATTCAGCTCTATTCAAGCAAATGAAGTTAGTGATTATGCTGTTAAAATCTCGCCAGCACAATGGGTAAAAAATTCAATCTTACTTTTTGCATCACAGTTCCTGAACTATTATTATGACTAAAACACAATTGAATTGGTAAGAGCACATATTTCACGCTTTAAAATGCGACTAAGTTCAAATATCTATGATCAATACTTAATGAGTAATAAATATTGGAAAACCCCAACACTTTTTGGTGAAACACCTTGTATATTTTACTTGGCGAATTAGATGCGTATTGGAATATAGTGGCTGCACCTACTTTGCAAATTTGAGTATAACTTCGACTGCCATATGGTAACCTTGTCTGCTATAAGGTCTGTAATTAAGACCTAAAATTAGGCCTTGCGCTTGTTGAACTTTATTTTTATAATTTTGTTGAACTAATTGCACATGTGTTACTTAAAATTCGATTTGGGCTGATTACATTGGGTGTCATGATTGAATTACGTACTGCGTCTAGCTTATATTATTTATCCTGCAAATTTCTTGATTCACTACCTTGAAAATCAAACTCCATAATGTTGTAGCATATTCGGAAAGGCAGGGCATTAAATTTGGAATCTGCGTCCAGTTGTGCCCGAGTCGTTATACTTTTTTATTTCCTGGAAAAACTTGTTTGAGTTTCTTATTAAGTCTCAGAAATAAATTATTTCATTCCATCTTTATTTATATGTCAGTTGTCTCTTAAGCTTTTTTCAAGTCATACGAACTAGCACCTCTCCGAGTAATCAGCTCGTTTCAGGTTTAAGTCCTCAGTAATTTGATCATCCGTTGCTATTGCGTCAATTAATTAGTTAAGTAGCGTCAATCAATTAGTTAGATTTAAGTGCTTTGTTTATTAGCAACTCGGTAAACGTCAGACTCAAATATTTTAATGAATGGCCGTGGATAAAAAAAATACAGTACCTCACCGAGTGACCATTCGTGGTGGAATGAAGTACTTAGGCGGGTGACATTTGTGGTGAAATGAAATACGAAATATGTATGGAAATACCATTAATGCTAAAATCAAGCATATTTCTGATAAAATCAAGCACGATAGACTAAGTACCTCGCCGTGTAACTTGGTACCACATGCCTCGGAAATTGGAGATATAGGCCTACCCTCGCTGCGTTCTCCCTCAACCCACACTTCGGACGATAGATACAAAAAATTTCATGAACACCAGCGCTGCCTGGTTTGCCGCCTGCTTAAAAAATGCCTGCGCTATTCGATTTTTTTCGCGTCCACATGTGCAGATAGTGGACGTTGGTTGGCTTTGAAGTGGGCTACCTGTTGACAGAATGAGCGAGGCGCTTATTTGTCGTGCGCCCATCAGTATGATCTTAAGGGGCGATTGCAACTCATTCAATTTCGTCTGACAAGTTTAACGACCTGCTGCGGAGATCTCGAGGTTCAAGTGCATGAGTCGCTCGCTTTCGATTCCATCTTTGTACGAGCTCCAATTTAATGCTTAGAATCATCCATTGGTCAACTCTATTAGTCCTGTAAAGTTGAAGGTGATCTCATTTTATGAGACTCGTCCATTATGAATAGTCTGGATGGAACTAAGATGATTTATTGATCTTAATTATATTTCACAGGTATTCAGCTGAAAACTTACTCCAATTATTAGTGTTATGTATGTAAAGTAGTTCAAAGATAAAAATAACAATATTTAACAACCTAACAAATTAAAGTAGACGAAAAGATATTGTTGGCCTTGACCCTGAAACCTTGTGTTGTATTCACGTAGTTAAGATACGGCATACACTCAATTGAGTCAATAGGTTGTGGCTATAACGACTTTAGTGCAGTCAACCTCAGCACCTGGGTGATGCGTGCCGCGCTGAAGTCGTTAGCTAGGTTTAAGCACCACAATATGGCCGCTGTTTAAACGAGGTTTATAGCACTGGAGCCGATACTTCAATGGAGGTTGCAGCTCTAGGGTCGTTGTTAGTGTGTGTAGTTAAGTTCGACATCATTGCATGTTGTCGGCATATAAGTGAATTTGTATACAATTACTTGGGCCTGCTAATATATTTCATTTTGTAGGTGCTATGTAAAAATATATGTATGTTCTCTGTACTCTTTTTCTTTTTTATTTCACGTATAACTTCTTCGCGTACTTTTTTACTGATGATGAATGTCAGTTGTCCAAAACGCTAGCGAGTAAATATGTTTGCTAATTACGCCGATGCTTCTCTTCATCTTTCATCAGACATTCTCAAGAAATGAATCACTAATCCTCATTTCCGAAAAATCCTCATTTCCGAAAAATCCTCATTTCTCGTTCATTTAACACCGTTTGAGTTCAAAATTACAGTATTTGAGCATCCGAGTCAAAGCAGTATCAACACTAGCAATATTTTATGCAGAAATATTTTTCGATAAAGATGCTGTAAAAATATTTTATGTTCTTTAATAAATGAGACCATTTCACAAGCTCAGACGCCTCCTGCCCGAAGCTCGAAGGTCTAGAGACCTGGCGCTAAAGTTGAGCTGGTTAACGGAGGTTGTAGGCATTGTTGAAATATTCTTTTTCAAAGGTAATTTTTAATGGATTTGTATTGCACCGAATTAAAAGTGAAATAGTTAGAAATGTATGTGATGCTGATCAATTAAAAGATTATTAACACTGCGTTGGAGGAGGGTAGCGAGGTTACGTAAGACGTCAAAGGTTCAAGGAAAGTAGATAAATAGAATTTCTGTTGGGAATATCCCTAGTATATCCAAGAATTGTCAGTACATTATTACTTTTTAAAATGATTTAGGGCTGACTAAGTGTTAAAACATCACTGAGGAAAATTAACCACATCCGATTCGACTACTAGAAAACTTTATTTTTGTCCTAAGATATGTGTCTGTAATTTTGTCCTTCTCTCCCCACTTTCATTTAACATCTAGAGTATAGCTGGTGGATCAGTGGAGTCAGTGTCAAATCCTGATTTCTATCAACGTAACGCACATTGTGATGTCCCCGCTCTAATTATCATACTACAAAATCGAGTGGCAGTCACAGCACTTTGCAGTACTAGTAACTTATAACTCTTTACTAGGAGTTGAGAGTAATATAACCTTTATTTTCCATGCAAAAAGTGCTGCTCATGTTCTTATTAAGCATTGGTTCAAATTCGGCTTATGTACACGTTGTGGATCGAAATCGTCTTGTATTGATCGTAGGACTTATCACGAATTGTGCGTAGCGAGGAATTTCTAAAAAAATAGTCGCATCAACATGTGAACTAAATAAATTTTAACCTTCCTAGATTGTCTGAACTGAGATGTCAGTATTCTTAATTTTTTCCAATGAAAGACACTGACGAATGTGTAAAGGGCTAACGATTGTCACTTTACACACGATTGTTGCTGCGTCTGATAGCACTACTACCACTTATTACTTCTGCAAATTACTCTGAGCAGCTTGGCGTTGACGAATCAGTCACCAACACCGTCTACATATTCAGATGATTTCATGCTCATTGTTCAGAGAAAGTACAATATCATTTATTCCATTTTCACTCCCTTTTCATGATAATCATTTTTTCGTGCCAGTAATGACCGCTAAGTTCTTTCACGATGCCGCGCGACTCGCAACAAACACCGGCGTGGTCCCCGCTTGCATTGTGACTCTCCCTATTGGCACTTGTTTTGGCCGAGAAAGTCGTGCGGGCTGCAGAGCCTTGCTGTCGTTCCGCGCTGCCGATTGCCCGCTTTCTCACCCCTCGCGATCCGACATGATCAGCTCGGTCCTTCTGTTCTCTTTTTTGGCCTGTTTGTTTTAGCGCTGCACAATTGCTGGCGCTTGAACATGCTTCTCGTTGACCTCTTTGTCATGTTGTCACATTGGTTCGTACCAAACGTGCATAGGTTTACAGTGGCGTGCGGACTTTGCTGTCTCCGTTATCCTCTTCAAGGGCAGGCATACAGCTTCTAGCAAAATGCAACATCGTAACCCAGTCTCTTCCTCTTATTGTAAATGAAGTTCTGGATGATGTCTTACCTAAACTGTGCCAATCGTTTTTTCTAGCTCTGGTATTTTTTATTTATATTTGGTTCACTAACCGTAATATTGCCTAACCATCTCACAACTGAGTTATTGATACAAAGCAGCCTTACTGTGTTATTACATTGGAACTTGGCAAGTATCATGAATCATTAGACACACCTACAATCTGTCTACTCACCGCGGTAACCTGGCGTCTGATGTTGAAACTCAGGTGCCAGCGGCGGGGCTGTTACCTCCGCCCTCATATTGATCACGCTGGGCTGAACTTGGGCTCTCTTCTAGTCTTACGATCCGGTCTCGCTACGGGGCTAAAATTTATTGCTGACTCGGTTAACAGCGTCAGTCCAGCGTTGGGTATGGAACATATGTACACGTGCTGTGGCTAGTCCTCGTTCTGCATGTAGCAGTTTCATACGAATTTATTGTCTCGTGTAAATTTGGACGAACAACGTGTGTAAGGCATTTGTTGGAAACTAAGCATGATGTAGTTCTGTAAGGACTCTTAAGAGACCGAAGTTTCTAGTTTTAATCTTTAGGAGGTTGATTATGGCCTCGTTTTGAAAAAATTATAAGAGAAAAACGAATATTTCCGAAAAATAAATGTCTTTACCGTTTCAATGGTCTCTGCCCATTCAAGTTTAGGGAACTATGATTTGCACTGATTCGTAAATCTCAAACAGCGAAATTCTATTTGAAATCCCGAAAAATTTCAAAAGATGTATAACTGTTCTCATAAAAATATCCAGTAACTTATACAAAAACAGCCTTGCTTCTCTCGATATAAGAGTTTGAGCGTGATATATGCATCAAACTTTGTATAGATGCGAACTTTTAAGTGGTATCTAACCCTAGGTTCTAAATGACACATTCGCAGATTCGCTGGTGTGTCAGTTGCGGTCCCCAGAAGCGCTTGCAGTGCGCCAATAGCGCGTTGAGTGCGGTCGCGTCACTGCCGTCAGGCCTCCTCACTGTACGGGAATGCGTGCGGACAATTTCTACATCATTTACATTGCTACAGAAACTCCTTTTGCTTCGTCTAGGTGCTCTTTATTCATAGCATTTAGCAATCATACTTGGTGACCTTACGTACAGTTCCGGGTCATTTTTCTTGTTACCAACTCTTCCCCCATGCTTCAGCTCTTGTCATGGCATCATCTGCAGCGAGCCTTTGCTGTGTGGTTCGTCAACGAAATCTCTGTCCTTTTTTCTAAATCCTAGATTACAGACGGTACAATTCTTTTGAAGTATCTTCACTCTAGAACTAGACTGAGCCTCACACTGTCAGCGATCGCCCTGACTATGTCCAACCCCTCGTTGACTACACTCGTTTCGGCAGTCTATCACTATCTCTTGTAGCGTGTAAACTCCTTTGTCTTTGCAAAATAAAGTTTTCCTTTGCACTGACTAATAACTCCTTGCAGCAATTACCGTTTTAATGTTTCCAAGCAGTTGACGGTTTGCGTGTCGTACTCTGGTGCGCTTTGACCGACAGCCCGTACTGCTGTGCATCGTAAGTCTTCTTACTTCCCATGGCTATCGACACTCATAAAACACAGGTCTTCAGAACTTACTTCAATTGTGGCTGAGCTCTTTATTTTGTGTCGTAAAGTTTCTCTTCCCACGCCCCTAGCTTGTCTGGTCCATTAACCTTATTTTATTACCCTGCTCTCCGTTTAGACGTGAACGAGCCGTGGCTTGAATTATGATCCTAGTTTTTTTTTCGTTAGCTTCGGTGAACTATAGTTCACTGCTTCTCGATGTCCGCAGGCACAGCCCTAAACTCACGGTGTCGTTCCGTGAAGTGGCTCTATCTGCGCGCTGACCCTACCTTCTTGCACTGATTCATGGTCGACCCTAAAAACTGTTGGCAGGGAAGGCAGTTTTGTGTGTCCTGTGCTGGGTAAAAGAGTCAAAAAGTTGCTGTAATCTGCTTAGTTATTGCGTGCGTCTGCCAGTTATGTCTTGCAACAGTTAAAATGTGAGGCATCTTATTCCACGAGAACGTACTAGAGCGACAGAGTGTTTGTCCATAACGCTTATGGTGTTTTTTTTGTAGATATTAAATTTTTAAAGATAATTGCGGAACCTCTAGGGATTTATTTATTTACCCGAGCTTTTGAGTCGTTGTACACGACTCGTTTCGGGGGAACGAGATTTTGAAAACCGTGTCGGATAAGGAGGTGACGCGTATCTAAGATACAAAAAATTATAAGGAAGGTATCCAATTTATCTGATGAATAATTTTCTCTTTGAAAACAGTAGAGGGATTCATGTAGCTCGCGCGTATCCGGAATACGGAGTTTAATTTTTACAAAAAGTTTGCGCACCCACAATTTTCTACGGTACTGAAGAAAAAACTTGCTATCGTACGTCTTTGCGTTTCTTGTGTGGTAAAATGAGTTTAATGAGACTGCCTGATCACTGAAATTTTTTGGTGTACGTGTGTAAGATAGACAGAATATGTGCACTCGAAAAGAGCCTACGGAGTTCACTCTCCAAGTTTCACTATCATTCGACTGTTGTTAGAACATCTCTTGGAAAATAATAATTGGTATTTTCGGTATTTTTTTGAGAATTTGCTTGGTAATTAAATGTAATAATGATACTCTTTCAAATAATAATTAAAAACTTAAAATTGTCAGATAAATGAATTGTTGGCTTCACTATCTGCTTCTCATATAGATGATACTGTATTATAAAAAGAACAACTGGGGTTTGCTAAGTAAATTAAGCGGTCGTTCACCCTCGCTTGTGAACCCTGTGCGATCGCTGCAGTGCTCAGAGTGGCCGAAAAATCGCGACTAAAGCCTCGAAATGGTGTGCGGTGCGTGTACACTTTTTTATTTCTTTAAACAAATCGAGACCTCCATGACAGGTATGGCAAGTGCTGAAAATTATTACTACTGTTTTGTTCTTGTATTGATGTAGTCATCTGTACAGAGCCGTTTCATAACAGCTTCCACTCAGCATATATTTAACTCCGTATTAAAGGTGACTATAAGTAATGGACCCTCACCGATATCGGTAGCACTGATACGTTAACAAATGTTGAGGGCACAATTTCATGAGAGTTTCTTACTTTTGGGCCACCCTGTACTTTTGATTCGGAGTCAGTGCCCTTTATTTTACGTTTTTTTGGTATAAATACCAATGGGATTATATAATTACGTTGGACTTCATATTCTTCTGATGCACGTGTTTTGTCGCAATGTTTTCCATATCTTAAAATATTTTTCCGAGGTTGAACTCTTCATGCAAATTTTTATTCAAGCATAATAATTTGCATGCACAATTTTCGCTTTCCTTATTTGATTTGCTACATCGTGCACTCACCGGTTTTTCAATCCAGTATTCCGATGCTGGGGGCGGTGACGCATGAAGACAGAAGTGATTTGTGAGCTTGAGTTAATAGGAGCAAAGCATGAGCTCTGCCAGCCCGGCATGTTATGTCTCGGTCCTGTTGGAGAACTTGAGGCTTTTTGTGCGTATGTTGGTGAGCGTAAATGCGCGATGCTGTCAGCGATGCGGCGGCTTGGCAGCCGACTCACTCTTTTTTGTACAGATGACCGTGCCCGGGACACAGCGCTGGTGCCCAACACTGCCCACGGCTATTCTGCGCCCCTCATGGCAGTGACAAACCCTTGTCGCTCTGTTACCTGAAGCCCTTATGCTTGTGGTCCCAGTATTCTTCGTTTTATTGGCAAAGCTGAAAGCTGTCATCTTATTGCCTAAGCCCATTTTCATTTTGGTACTTTGCTTTGCTACCTCATCTTCTTGTCTTTTTGTGCTGACTCATTCGCATTATTAGGGAAAGATATCATCGCTCTGTTCACGAACCCTCCTGTTGTGGTTGTCATCAAACAGCCGTATCGTCATTTAGTCAGTAAACCCTAACGCTTTCGTGTTGTCATCACTGCATAATGTATATTGTTCTATCGCCAAAAACCTTCTGCGTCTTGTTGCTAGAAGTGTTTGTCGTTCTTTGGCAATACCCCTAATCGTTCGATTAGCACATTTTTTGTTGTCATGTTATAAATTTCTCTCTTATTTTTACATGGTTCCGCCCTTTAATTCAAATAATTCCTCTAATTTTACCTCGGAAACTCAAATCCATCGTAGGACGAAAATCAAACGTGGTTGTATAATAAAAGCCAATGACTGATTACTAGAACTATTTGTTGCTTTGTCCTGCAAATTCCATTGCCCTGTTATCTTGATCAATTGTGTTGGTGTATTTTTTCAGCCGGACTCGCTTCTTTGCGCTGTTGGTGCTGTCGTTTGCGGTGCTCTCATTGCATCTGCTACTCGTGATTTTTGCTGTTTTCTTGTGTTCTGCTTCTCGTTATGCAGATTAAGAGGTGAAGCAAACGGAAAAATTTTTGAAGCGTTGGTATAAAAAGAACCTTTATAAATTCCAACACGTTTTACCGTTGGGTTTTCAATCCCTTACAACTACTGGCGTGGTGAGGAATGTGTGGTTTAAGTTTCCATTTCCAAGTAGTGTAACCCAGTAAATTGTTTGCTATTTTTATCAAGTTATCTATATTCTAAAACTAAACTTACACTTACTTACTCCCATTAATTTTGATAAACGGCATTTTTTGCTGTTGCAGAGTGAGAGGCGGTTCGTTTTGCTGTGTGCGGTACGAGGAAAAGTTTATTATGAAACCCTAAAAGGGCATGAAAGAAACTTTATAAGGAAATTCGAGCATTAAGTTAGCAGTGTCAGTCCCTGCCCAGCTTTAAAACTTAAAACCCTTCAACACCCGTGCTATTTAGGTGACTAGGATGCTTCCAGCTCCTTACGAGTAAATTGCTTCAGGTTTCTGTAAGTTTGCAATTGAACTGCGGCTAGAATTGTGCGAGAAACTGGCTGGAGTTTTAGGAAACGGTTCGATGTTGTATGGGTGGCCTTCTTGGGTGTTCAACTGAAATTTAAGGGAAAAGTAACATTCTCGATGTTATTAATCGTATTTAATCCTCTTCATTTTACACTGCGGGCTTACAACGAAATTTAGATTGTCTTTTATTTATGATTCGACTCAATTGATTGTTTAGATGGTTTAATTAAATAAATTAATATATTATAGTTGTCCGTACTTTATGTACTTGGGCTCTTTAACAAACTAAATGCTCTTCTTAGTCACCTCTCTTTTACCATTCAGCCTTACTCATTATGGCTATTACTCCAACAGTATTCATTGCCTTTATTTGCCGTACTTGCAGGAGTGTCAGGTCGTGACTGGAGTTCGACCTTTAATTTTACGTGGACGAGATTTTCCACCTAAGATGTGCCATAAGTACTGTTCTTCTCCCTCTAAAATGCTTCGCAGCTGTAGCGTCCCCTGTGTTGCGAGAAGCTGGCGCCTGTGTTCGCATGGGATGTGGTATGATTGATGTCTATGAAAAAGACGTAACTTATGCACTGTATGATGGCGTCCCGCCCTACGTACAAGTTGGCTGGTGTGGGCTACCGCAACGAAAGGCTGTGACGTCACCTTGATACACTTAAAATACGGCGATGTCTGCTGCTGCTGCTCAACTTTTCTCGTTCGTTCTGGTCATTTATTGTTCGCTGGCTTCTAATGATAGACTCGCGGCTAAGTTCAGCTCGCCCTCACGTCACGACGAGTACGACACACGCATGATGATGGCGGGTCTGATATAGGCTCTTATTCTTTAGAATTTTCTCCACTGCTTATGTTTCCTCATAATTTCCTCTATCATTTACTTTGAGTGTGTTCGTTACAAGCTGAGCACTCGTGGGAGACCCGCGTTAATGACTTGTTGACTACGTTAACTATGCTGTTGAAAGATATTCTTGTCTCGTGCTAATTATCGTTGTTGTGACAACTCATTTCTCGGTTTGCTTTGAGGGGCTTGCAGCAGATTCGTCAGAATTTTATTATATGTTTACTACATTTGGCTCAACTCTTATGCCACTGAAAAACTAAACTTAGTTAAAGTTGATATACACAAGAAAGAAAGAGGTTGAAAACATTTTAATTTTCATTAATTAACAATGGCAATCAGAGCTAACTGAATGTGAATTTGTGGAAAGTTATATTGAAACTCAATTAAAAATTTAAAGTATACGAATTGAAAGCACCTTTTCTTATTACAAACACTAGGAGTTAAAGTCTATTCGCAACCAATTGTCAGATGGTGAATGCTTAAAATCCTGAACATATTCAAAAATTATTCACTCAACCATGGTTTTTTTAATACTTTCGTACACAGTAAAAGCGTCAATTATGATATCTAGGTCTTCCCACCGCGACCTTTGCATTTTCTATTGTATTTCACTCTTCGTAATTTACCCTTCTTAAATTTACCCTTCTTATTGTACCCTTCCTTCCCATGAAGACATGCACCACTTAACACTGTTCTACTTAGCTTGTTTCTAACTTCTCTTTGTTTTTCTCTACTTTGTTCTGCCGTGCTTTGGCCTACCTCTACTTAACTTATAAAAAGGTGCCCAAGTGCTTTTTCTTTTCTTATGTTATTGTCAACTTCATTCCTTCCCTGATGTAACCTCCTTTCTCTTTCAAGTTTTATTCGAAACTTTACGTATCTTATAGTCGAACATGAGAATATTTATCATTGTTGTAATCATTTGCTCTCATCAAATGTGCATCAGTTCTAAAAACTTGAAAATAACTTCTGAAAAAAGTACACTTTGATTTGAAAGTTGGGTGAGTGGGTCGCAAATTCTATAGTATTCACTCGGATGTAGGTGAAAAACTCAGTTTGAACAGGCACTTTTCATTTGCAAAAACGTCAAATGCTGAGGGTGTGCCCCCCAGGATTGGACTTGGCTGAGACGCGCCGTCTCACCCAATAGCTACGTGGCTCTGCCATAGCCTGCATTTCTGGGGAAAAGATGTTGATGCAAAAATGTTAAGAACTTGTGAGTGACTTGGAGAAATTTTGGGTGAAGTCAAATATTCACTGGTAATGGTGCCATAGATTAGGAGAGCGACTAAGAGAAAGCTGGTCATATCGGTATAGCGTCAGTGTGGTATTGGATTTGGGAGTCATTGCCCTTTCATTACCTCGTAAATTATGAAGCGTCGGTGGGATATTAGATGTCTCCATAGAACAAATGCCTACGTTTATCAAACCTGAGGTAGAGAAAAATATGTTCAATCTTGTAAACGCACCCGTCGGTGCGCATGGTAATTCTCGGATGCCCTGCTATATGAACTACCATAACGTTAGACAAAGAGGACGGAAGAGGAAATGAACCAACGACGAGGACTAGAAACCGTAGCGAATTAAACCAACGTAGTCATGCAGACATCCAATTGTAGACTGCGAGTTGTCGTCACAGCCAAACCAAAGCTTTGATGGACTGCGTTTGTACATGCAGGATGAGTACGTCCCGCGGTATAGCCGATATGCATTGTAATTATGTCGGTATAATTAGCCGACATCCATTATGAGTGTTCACCTTTGGAACGTTTATAAACGAGTTCTGGACTCGCCTGCGTAGAAGAAACAGACGGGCTCAGTGAAGGTTTACTAATTCTTTGCTGACAAAAATTTCGGAGGCAAAGCACTGATAGTATCGACGCTAATTCCGTGTCCGGCGGTGGGAGATCCTGAGAATCTACAGAAACAATAGGTTTTTTTATCGTACATTAGAGGAATCTTGCATGATTTGTTTGTACGTGTACAGATGTCATGTGAAATTCTGAATTGAAATTTATTATTTTATGTACTGAAATTAAAATGCGTCGTATGCTTTGTCTGCTTCGTACCGATGCTTTAGTTGTTTCGTGTGGGATCAACATCAATCTCTCAACTAATTGTTAATCCAAATCATCAAATTCAAGGGTATTCTTTCGTACAAAGTTCTTATTATTTTCCGCTAGATAATTGGAGGTGTTGGTCTCCTGAATGAATACCCCTCTGTAGTACGTCCTATGTCTGTTTCCTAATGTCCTCCTCGATGTGCAGTAAGAGAATAATTATGCTGTTCTCTCTTGGTGTTAGGTATCGGTAATTAAAGTCTGTTCAGAGATTGCAGTTGAATGAGAATCATGTGGAATTTGTGCTTGTATTTTGAATTACTTTGGAGGCAGACTGCATTTATTCATGTTTTTGGTTTTAAAATCTCTTTTCATCTAGACTGATGCTAAGGATTGAATGACTGATAATTTTTCTTTGGTAGTAAAAGTATGATACTTTTCAATTTGATTAAATCATCAGTTGTGATTAGAGTGTTGGGATTCAACCGTAGTTGAGCAGGAGCCGTTTTTGCTGACAACACCTGCGTTCTCTACGCCGCTGAGGGGGTGGAAACATTTTTGCTTAAACATGGTACCCCCTCAGGGGGCATAGGATAGGCCATAGGCAATAG
>VOMN01116171.1:0-13914 GCA_014899125.1 Orchestia grillus
CTATTGCCTATGGCCTATCCTATGCCCCCTGAGGGGTACAATTTTAAGAAAAAAAAAACATTCGAACTACACCTGAGGCGCCTGTGCAGACAGCCAGATACGTCAGCAGTTGCGGTACACCTCAGATTTGGAGGTCCTCTAAACTCGTCTCAGGAAACGACACTATAGGTTGAGATGTGTCGTACTCGTGTATACGCATAACAATGGAATCCAATTACTTCGTAAATATAAAGAGAAATTGTCACGTTATCGAGATTAGTTGAACTGGAAAAAATAAAACGTATTCTTTCTTAAGCGAGACGGTAGTGCAATGTGGAATAAAAACGCGAGCGAAAAACGCTTCGTATACGAGATTGTAAAATGAATAAAATTTAGAGTAAGAGTACATTTCACACATCTGTTCAGACGCATGTTTGAATTCATCAATCAATAAAAAATCGCACAGCTCTGGCATGATACAACGTTGCTATTGCAGTGCGATGACATTTAGTTGAAATTTCAAGCATGCTTCAATAACAAAGTAAAATTTGAAGACGCAACAGAAATAAAAAATGTTTCAAACTTAGAAAGTCAATGACATATTTACAGACGCTAGGGTCTTGTAAAATCTTTACTGGTGTATTGAACGACGGTAACGACGTTGCAATTGCACTTATTACGTGGACGCAACGTGAAGTTTCCATCACTATTAACACGAGCGACAAAATTAAAGTCAAAATACTGAACAAAGTCATTCGGTTCATTACTCTTTATTCGCATTCAAATTAAGACTCGCGCTGCTGGAGTCATCTAACTCGAGGCAAAGCTCGTCGGCTGCTAATGCAACTTTAATAATTAGCACGTGCCTTTTAGGTTCCTCCTTCTTGTCTGAATTTTTTTCACTTATCCGCATTTTCAAGTTCACCGAGCAGCACGAAGCCTCTCGGGTAAAAGGAAAAAGAAATTTTTTGAAAACAGCTAAAATAACTCCCATAAGTCATTCTACGACGTGAAGCATCGTCTATTACAAAAAAATATGTTCCCAGAACTTTAAAACGTTTCTTTTGTCCAATGCACCCCTCTCATGGAGCAGAGGTTAAGCAACAGGGTTAGGTGCGTCTTTCCTACGCTATGTGGACTGGCGACCGCAGGAGGGCACTGCTGTTACCTCAGCCACAGATGGACCTCCGGGATTATCGTCTTCGTACCCTCTTCACTTCCTTCAAGTTTCACTGTTTCTTTTTTACCTTTTTTCATCACTTACCATTTTTATACCCAGGGATCCTGTGTTGGAATACATCTCATGCCTAGATTTCCCGTTAACTACTCTCCACACTAAACGGCTCCTTTTCGGTGCAATTTAGACCGAATCACTGCAGCGCCGCAATTTGTACCACTACCGCGTCTATTCCATACACAGTAGCAATTAACGGAAAAATGGAAACCATCTCGTAGGGATACACCGTCAATTGATCACTGCTTAGCCCTTCATCTATTTCTCAAACCCTTTAATTACGCAAACAAAAATTCATCATCTCTTTAAACGAGTCACTTCAAAATGAGACGCGTAACAATTCGAAATACATTCAACAGCTTCGCTACCTCATTAGTAGAGAACAGTAGTAAAAAANACAGGACAATAAAGAATTTCACAAACACCAACTCTTTATTCAAGGAAGTCAATTACGCTTCAAGATCAGAATCGTCTTCTCTGGCCTGTTTGATGATCTCACGCTCGATCTGGTCCTCGTCCTCGGCGTCAGTCCAGTCGTCCTCGGAATCAGAGCCGGAGTCGCTGTCGTAGCCCAGCTCTGACAGCAGGTCCACGATGTGCTCCACAAGCTGCGGGTCGTCGCACGGGAACCGCGACTCGCACTGCACGGATCATACAATGAAGGCGTGCCACATCGGGGTCTACACATGCAAACACAAATTTAAGAACAGTTCCAACACGTGGTCGATACATTGCAGTGGGACAACAACAGGGTCGTAATGTAAGACGCTCTGAACGGTACACAGATACACACAAAGGCATTTTAAACGATGAAGGAATAGATTCAAATGCAGTGGAACGCCGTAATTCACGAGTCCCTCAACCACGAATGGTTTTCTAAGTGGAAATCCCAGAAACCAATTCAAAATTTCGGGTCTAAAATCCCTAATATACGAAGGTCTGCAACCGTCGCAAATTTTCGAGCGACTTCCAACTAACACTTTATATTGGTGAATTAGGGCGTTCCGTTGAAGTAACCCACATTTAATCTCGCTACACTTACATTCTAGAAGGTAGGTACACAAAACAGCGCACTACCAAGCACAGTTTCATACTGAATAAAATGCTAGGTTAGGTGAGCAATTGGACCACGGAGGTATATTGAAGTAAATACCTAGATTAGTCGAGTGAACAAATAACCGGTAAGTGAAGGACGACGCGCGTCTGTATAAAGCGGTAGAGATGATACCCAAAGATAAACATCAATTCAGGAATTTTACAGCTAATAATATAAGTACTGAGTCCAAGTGTCTAAACATGAAGGTGAAACCAAGAGGAATAAAAGTTCTAACCCGCACAAATAATCTCTTCGAAACACGGCTGCAACAAATACTAATGGTGCGCAATTATGAGAAAAGATTATTCAAATTCCGAAATTTTCAAGTAACAAACCATAACATTCTGATTTTCTACAATACGTGCAGTGGAACTGCATTCCTGCAACATTTTTAACGGCTTAACTTGAAAACACTATGGATGTACAATCGAAGATTTTCACGAAAAAGTTAGTTGCATGATAATTTTAACACCTGACTGATCAAACAACACCTCTAAGGATTAACCTCTTGAACCTCTAAGATCGATTCGATAAAACGATGGCAACAAACAAGTGTGCTCCGCTCCCTGTAGCTGCAACATCCCAGTCTGCTTTTCAAAATAAAATTCGTCATTTAAATGACATGTTTTACCCTTTACATCACTCGAGCACAACAGCAGCTGTGACGTCACACACTTCACACAATTTCTATTTTCACTGCAGATCCAGCGAAGAAGTGTGACGATCTATTATAGAGGCTCAAGATAAATACAACGTAGGTAACACTCAAAAGAACCACAAAATTTAATCAATTATCACCTATAAAAAACGTAAAACCTTCATGTTAACCAATACACCTGGAAATATTAGCGAGCTTACAAGTATAACGTAACTTTTTCGTGCAAAACATAAGAACCTCAACGAACTGCTGCTCAAATTTACCTTCTTGGCATCCTTGAGGTGTAGCAAGGCATCAGCGTGGTGCTCCTCTCCCTGTAAGTAGCAGTTCCAGCCCAGCAGGTAATGCACTTCCACCACCTGAAGGGACACAAAAAGGATAACGCGAAGCATTAATATTGCAGACAAAGAATGCGTAAATTTTCGAACCATAGGAGAGAAAAATCATTATGGCAACCTCACAAATCACTTAATTAGCAGTAGAGACTAACGTCATCAGTCTGAGTGCTTCAGAACTCGCTTTCCAGGAAGAAAATTGACGATCGACGATTGCAAAACTTTACGTGATCCTGATCCTACAACTTTGACTTAAACTGATTGAAAACTGACCGATATAACTACCGAAATAATAGCAGATACAGACAGAAGCTAATAAATAAATATTTAAATTTACAACGACCAAATAAAATTGACAGTGAGGGTAGAAAAAGTGAACCAGCTTTAAATAGATTTGAGAGCTAATCTTGAGGTGACAATCGTTCTTTCATTTCAGTTACTTTAGTCCACCAAGTCAGGGTTGCTTATTCAGCATGTTTCAGTACATAATATTTACGCTACTAGACACGGTGTACGTACCGATATTTCATTTAATTCTTTTCAAGCATAACTTAAAAACTAGACGGTAGAACACTGCAGCCAAGCAAAAAATCAAGGTTCGTACAGAGAATAAAACATCAGCCTTTGGAAAACGTCGCAGTTGTGTCAACCCTGATACTGCTCCCAAAGACCACAGCTTCCTAACGACGTCATCTCCGTAAATGACGGTGTAGTGAGGTTTTGACCTGGAGTTTTGATTTTCAGAAAAATTTCAGTCAACTGCAATACCTAACAGCCCATAAGGCCCAAGCCCAACAAAGACATGGAATCCCTAAGACTATGAATGAAAAGCAATGAATGATGTGATGCCTTAGAAACATAATATAGTAAAAAGTTTTGCTTAGTTCATGACTGCAACGTGCTCAATAAACTTCTATTAAATTCAGCTGTATGCTAGATTACTAATTCATTTTAAAACAAAAACTCCAGGACCAAACGAGTAAGAAAATATACAACCAGCTGTCAGGTTATTAACAATTTAATATCTTGCTACAAATAACGGAGGATCTTTTCCTATATATTCAACCAAAACTATTTTTACCCATTAAGTCAGGGATAAACGGAAAACGACGATACACAAGCAGATTTGACCGTTACGATCATCTGCATCTAGCCATATTTTAAGTCGATTTGAAATATCCACAAAAAAAACAAGCCAGTATTTCTTTCAGATGCACCTTTTGGCCCCCCTAAGATTAATGGATCCATTATAGATCAAATTTGCTCACTTGATCATCCTCATCCAATAAGCTGTCCAAGATGTCCTGGGCATCGCTGTGCATCTCGAGCTCGATGAAGAGCTTGGCGGTGGCTAGGCGAAGAGAAGCAGACAAATCGGAGGCCTTCGTTCCGTCCTCCTGCACCTCAACACTCCACAGAGCGCGGCTCCCTTGCAGCACGGACTGGGCTTCTGAACACTCGCCAATGATGGTGAGGTACCGAGCCTGCACAGTTCGAATATGTCGCTGAGGTACAAAGATGTAGGTTATGGGACAGTGTAAACAGCCAGACTTGTCAATGGCTGGCCTCGTATCCATGTATGTTACTGGCCTATGAGTAAGCCTGCATAGTTATGAGTAACTTCACTTAAGTACAAAAATATGGATTTCAGGCACCTAACATTCAGGGACATCCTAAACATTCAGACTTGTCAATAGACTAATCTCCCCATCATGTAGGTAATGGCAATAATTAGAATGACGAGGCAATTATGAAGTGAAAATGTATGTGGAGATGCACTATGCATCAATGAATAGTCAAATCTTGAATCACCTCCTGGAATCAATGAAAGGCAGAGAGAGCTTTCAAAACTCTTGAGTTGTCCTTAATAACCATTCACTCACTCTCTGATTCATTATCTCTCATCATATGGAATAGCCACACGTCTTAAAAGAAAATGATGCCACTTTGCAATGCTATTTTGGATTAAGACACTCAACAAAACACTCAAAGATTAGGGAGAGAAATAAAATTTCAGTCAACTGCAATACCTAACAACCCATGGAGCTCAAGTCTCACAAAGACATTGAATGCCTGAGAATAAGAATGAAAAATAATATTGATTAATGAAAACCAATGAATAATGTCATGCCTTAGAAACTTGATGAAGTAAACAGTTCTGCTTTGAAAATCAATAATAAATGCTACACAATTTATTTGAAGTAATGAATCGAGCCAAATACTCACAAAAAACTTCTGAATTTCTCAGCAATTCTAGCATGAAGAGCAAAAAGTAATATCTCCTATAAGCCTTTAAGGCCACAAATAACCATCAAAATTAATTTTGCAATAAAGTTATACATTTGGTTCTTTAATTTAGACAATTCAAGCTCATGAAGAAAATTATATTTACTTGTTTAATGAACTGTTTTTAAACTTTTGCTAATTCAGCATGACATTTTAAAGACAATAATAACTTAGATCAGATAATTAGTTTAAATCTCTCCACATGAAATGCTATCCAAAGTGTGAAGAGAAAGGACCATTTAGCATGGACTACAGAAAATCAGAAATCTATGTACAAGGCAGTTTTTCACACAAAATTCATAGTGCATAGAAATAGCAAGTTAAGAATGAAGGAAAAAATAGTAAAGAAGGTGTGAAAACTGAAAGAAGCAAAGTGGACACAAAAAAATGGACGTCACGAAGGCCTACCCATAGCTGAGGTGACTTGACAGTGGCCCTTTAGGTTCAGCGATCTCCATAGCCCGTGATGGACAAACTCATGTGACCTATTCCTATTGTCTATCCTATGCTCCCCTGAGGGGTTGAGGACAATGAATAAAAGTTTCTGAAAATGACTACATAATCATGATGAACTTGAGTTAGGGGTTTAGTAGTATATTATTGGAAATTTGTACACTGCAGGAAACTTATTTCCATTTACTATGAAATATATGTCCTTCATTAGAATTTTGGATGGTAGAATTCTCTCTACTAAATTAAACCGAGACACATAAAAGGGGTTTAAAGTACATGCAACAACATAAGTAGTAGTAAGAATAGCTGCTCTTGAGGAACTTGGAAGAAGGCATGAAAATGGAAAAATCCAAAGTGGTCACAAAAAACGAAAGTGGCAAAGGCCTAGCTACAGCTGAGATAGCGTTGTTCCCCTGGGGATGCTAGTTCCTGTGGCATAAGTAAACAAATCTAACTCGCATTATTGCCTATGGTCTATCATACACCCCTAAGGGGGCTATGCAACAAGGACGAGGGTTATTTCCCTGAAAAAATTTCCATCAGCATCAGGAGAGTTTACCAGGACTTGCAATTCTATCTTCAGCAGGTTGTGAAAGAAGTGCAAGTTTTCTTCAATTATTATTAAACAGAACTGGACAATAGGGACAATTTGGCTGCTGAGGTCAAGAAGGGCACCTTAATTTGCTTAGAAAGTCAGCAGAGAGGTTAATTCTCACAAAAACTTTGTAGCATTGGTGGAGAGACTAACCAGACCCTCTGCCTAAAGAATCTTCTGTCCTAGGTGTTCTCTACCTAATCTAACTTTGATACTTTCTCGAGTGGGAGAGACGCATCTGGCAAACGCATCCCACAATCAATGGGACGCTAAATATTTTGTTATTTCAAAGTTATAATTTGGTGGATTGTCAAGTCATGACAGTAGATTCAGCTATTAGAGAATAGACACTAACTAAGAAATTTGGGCTTGAACATCATCTATCTGATCATTCACCCCATTCTTTCAGTCTGAGATAAATACTTGGTTCAGTAGTATGGAACTATACATAATTACTTGGAAAAAAGGATCAGCTTAAAGACAGCAAGAGGTAGATGGACTTTACCGAAGGATGCAAATTACCGCTCTGACAAATATAGATACTTGTAGAACACACAAACTTGAGCAGATATGAATAAGCTTCACTAGGCATTAATACAGCAATGAAAACGGTCAAACGATAGGAAGCCATAATAACAAACACATCTTTTCCAAATATTTATGCTGTTTAATAGCAGCATAGCATTAACAATATCAAACAGCAAACAAAAAATCATACCTTAGTAATATGTGCCTCAGGATTGGAAGGATCAGTCTCAAGAGCACATTCAAATGCTCTTTTGCATGAGTCTTCAGCTTCTGGTTCATCGCACAAGTCAGTGAAGAAGAGCTCTGCCAAAGAGCAGTAAACACTACTAAGCTCTCTTACTAATGGGATATCTAATTTAGGTGTTGATATATCTGAGCTGTTTGAATTGGAGGTATTAACATTAGTAGAAGGGTCATCGGTCTCCATCGCAGAGCCAGTTTCATTAACAGATGTGGTTGTATTGGGCAATTTGTTTTCACCGGATTTTCTAATTTCCTCCAACAAAATACCAATTGCTGCCTGGTAGCATTCAAGAGACTCTTTGCCAGACAAAATTTGAGCTTTTGACAAGTACAACCTATGGTTACGACCAGGTTGCAAGTCAATTGCTTTATTAAGGCACTCCAGAGCAGTTTCAGAATCAGAAATTTCTAGAGAAACAGTGGATTGCAATTCTAAAGCTTGAATGTTTTTTGGATTATGAGCAAGAAGTTTTTTTGATATTTTCAAGGCTTTGTCAAATTCAAGGGACTGTAAATAACCATGAGCTTTCATAAGCAATCTCTTGAAAGTGGCAGAATCCATTTTGGGCATAGGAGAAACTTGGGCTGGACTGGAGAAATTCTCTTTGCCCCGAGATGGGCCTCCACTTCTTCCCTGTTGTCTCATCATTCAAGAATGAAAACTGAAAAAAAAAACAGAAATATGAGTCATTAGAGAATTTAAGAATAATTATATCTGAATCCCCTTCATCTCAATGGCAAATAGACATTAACACATTGGTTGCGATGATGCCATTTTCCTAGTGGCAAAATGACCCACCGCTGGGTCATTTCGCAATCAATGTGTTAACATACTAAAATAAAAATTTTAACACAGCATCATCCTATAAAATGAAACAAGCGCATTTTTGGAATAATTTCACATGTTACTTGCAGGCCATTGTGTACAGGATATTTTTTAAAACTACCAAAAAACGGTCATATCCCAAAAATTATCCTCAGATCACCAAACAATAAAATTGAGAAAGGAAGAAAGGATGAAGGGCAACAATTATAGATAGTAACACCCACGAGATATTTTCTTATGTGAGCATAAAAATGTTTTCTTGCAATGTGACCCACTGGCTCACCCCTGAGAGCATCATTATTGCAGGAAAAATGTTAAGGTAGCATACTAAGTAATTGCTCATATTAGCATCAAGAAAAGGTTGTTTTGATAATTAAACTAACAGTGGCCAACTAAGTAGGAAACATACTTATTATATACAATAGATACAGTACCTGCCACTTATGAGCTAATTTATTACACTACCATTAACATAACCAAAGATTGTTCAAGGTCACATTTAAAATGCCAATGATGAACAACATTTTATATCTAACTCAAGTAATACTAGATCTATAAACTTTATTACATAAACTGAACGCTAGGCCACAAACTTAATTGGGCTGACAGCACAACTAAAGTATGTGTAGTGAATATGCATTAATATATTTTCTTCAGTCAAATCTTTAGCCCTTACCCTGAAGTTTGAGGAAGACAGGGCAAGAAGAGAAGGTGAAGCTCACAAAAAAGTAGTGTACTAGCAGTACTTATGTCATATAAAAACTCCACAAGCATGGCAGGCAAAAGAGACTCAATAAAAGGTCTGTTCATTTTTACGGGAAAGCTTGGACTGCAGAAAAAACGAATCTATCAATAAAATAATGACGCAATGAGTTGCAAAAGCACCTCATACTACAAATTTTGTCAAAAATACATGAACATTTGAGCATCAGAATGATTAAAACCAGATTTACACATTACAAAACACATGAAGCCTAAGCTATCTTTTGAAGATTCTTACAACAATGTAATCTGAAGATATACACGGAAATATTAGCTGCAGTATGAACAAACATTGCAGTACAGTATTGGAAATGATTAGGAAAGATTGGTAGCAGTAAATGATCAAAAGCAACTCATTTAGATGAAAAATGAAAAAGCACAAATACTTTTCCAGGCATTTTCAATATTTTACCTTAATATAAAATTATTTTAGATATTCTTCATATTTGTCCCGCATAAAGAATGAACTTGTTTATTAACACCCATTTGCATTATATTTCACAATTTTACAGCTCTTTAAAGACCAATTTGAAAGTTATCACAAATTTATTTATTACTATCTTTCCACTATATACTAGATACAATACATTAATGCTGCTAAAATCTTTGATGATGTTAGCAAATTTAATAATGCCAAAACTATAAAAATTTATATCCAGTCAAGACAATGTTCACAGAAGCAATTCTTGAAGCTTGGCCCATAAATAGAGGTAGGGATTAAAACAAGGTGGTTTACTTATGCTACCTATTTTAACTTGATAACTTAGGTATGTAAAGGATGAAGATTGAAGCAAAATGTCAATACATACTTAAAAATCATAACCAAGGCACAACTAAGATTGCATGGAAATGACACTTGAAGAAGAGAGAACTATTACCAAAGGCATTAGATCCTTTCACTTCTCTGTACTTCTTGCCCAACACACTTGCAAATTTAGCACTAAAAACCTTTACTTTTGAGCCCACTTTGGAAAAATTAAGGAAGATAACAAGGGTAATTACTTTACAACCAAAATTTTTGGTCTCATAGTTCGGTATTTTATGGATTAAAAAGAAACGCATATACAAGATAGGCATGAGCTGAGAACAATTTCGAAAAGATTGCAAGAAAACATTCTAGAAATTTTTCTTAATTGTGCTTTCACCCCTTGCACTTGCATGGAAAAGCATTCAAGAAAATGGAATAAATAGAACTAGGTTAAAATATAACTCCAGTATGATGACCTCTATTCAGGTGCAGACAATCTTTCAGACAATCATTGAAATTCATCACATTCAACAGCATTGCCTCTGCGATTTTAAGCACCTCCTGTCAGATTCACTTTTCACATCAACTATTTGTGGTAGGTTATGCTGATACACTCGAGTCTTCAAGTACCTCCACAAGAAGAATTTGCACACTATTAGGTTCAGTAAATGGAAAGGCCATTCAGTATCCTACTTTTAGAGACCATGGATTTGGAATAAAACATCAACATTCATGCTCACTCTTGCCATTTGGGAAGTTGCTGTCTTGTTAAAAAAATGTTAAATGTCTGTTTATTTAATTAAAGCCACTGACACAGCATAGCTCAGATCATCTTCAAAAAAGTAGGGTCCCAGGATTCCAAATGAAAGCATAGCATAAACACAGACTTTAGTAGATGGTGCTGCACATATCTAGAATTCACATCACTCCAATACCTTGAAGTTGTACTTGATCATGTAACCAGTGAAATGGAAATGCATCTTGTGAGTTGTTGTACTCCATAATGTAACCAATCAAATGGAAATGCATCTTGTAAGTGGTAAGTTATTCATAATTTGTTTACAATGCCAATATTCATAAATTGATTTTGAAACATTCCTTTACAGCAGTTTCCTACACCCATCATGCTTCTTGAGGAGGGAGCACAATTTACAATTTGAACCTTGTAACCATGAGAATGTCTATTGTTATGTAAAATCTGTCAAACCTGTTGGAAATCCCAAGTATAGTATCATGTCAGTGAGCTGAGCATCTTTCAAATGCAACTCTTACAAGCTTTATATTTTCTGGAGTCTTTGATTACCCAGGCTTCTTTATTGTCATTGATTTGTCTCTTCAAAGTTCTTAACCTACTTTTTAATCACACAGGCAGACAGTCAATTTCAGTCTATTCTGATCAATTTGAAAGTGGGAGCAAAATGCTAAGGTGCCTGTACATAATGCTCCAATTTTGGTAAAATGCATTGACCAGGGTGTAATGTTAGCAATTGAGACCACATTGAATAGCTCACAATTTTGCATCTCATGAATGGAAGGAAGGTTGGTTGCTTATGAGAGACATAAAGGCTTGAAATTAACTGTAGGCAGTAATTTCTGGAGATTTATGCGCTCATCCTTTATAATTGTACAATAAACAAAGAATATATTAGGCTTAAATTACATCCTGGGTTCGACAGCATATGCACAATGTTAAGCTGCATGCCTCTGCAATACTACTGAAAGCAAAGGTATTGGGAACATGGCCAACTGGATCCATTAAGCCTTGCATCATCTGAGCACAATTCTATTGCTTTTCAACAAAATTGCTTTGTATTTCATCTCACCCTTTATTGATAAGATTAGGATTAGGTTGTTTGACCATTAGTTTAAATTTCCTTACTCACATGAAATGTGAACTAATGAGAGCAAAGAGTAGGGAACATTTAGTAACTTTAGAAAATGTGGAATCTATGCACACATGTTCCTTACTAAGTTCCCTGCACATAAAAATACTAATAGATAAAAATGAGAAAACTAACAGCATCCTCCTACAGATGCATCCACATAGGATATGATAGACAAACTTAACTAACCCAATCCTATTGCCTATGGCTTATCCAATGCTTTTGAAAGAACAAGATTTAAAATTTTGGAAGCAAGGAGAAAGTTGTGTAAACATATTCAAATCCTCTATTAGGAATACAACAGTCTCATACAACTTCACTGAAGTTACGGTTAAGTTACACCAGTTATAATTAATGATAAATAGTACATGCACTCTGGAATGTAGAAAAAACATAACTAGAATTTGATCCAAGGGAAGGATTCTACTACTTTTACAGTAAATGGATTAATACATTGACTGTGATACAAGCCAGTTGTGGGTCATTTTGGTACTGAGAAAATAGCATCATCACAGCCAACATGTTAAAGTCAAATTAATTAAACTAATCTTACTTAAAATGACTTGACCCAATGTAACATAATCAGGGTATACAAGAAAGTGCATGAAAGAGTGGGAGAATAAACATCACAAAATGTGCAATATAAGCTAATTTGTACAAACTTTTCTTTCTTCAATACCAGCTAACATAAATTTTTGTATTGTAATACAAGAAATACTACACAATGAGACTAAAATTGGGTCAAAATTTATTATGACTAGGCTTACTGCTGCTGCATTAAATACTGCATAATGTATCCTACTCATTGTACAGCCTCATCTTAGTCTCATTGGATAGAACTTCTTATAGTTTTGGAAATCAATATTAAAAAGATATTAAAAATGCAAAAAGGAAAATGGAAATATATTCATGCATTGAAATACTAATATGTTATAATGCAAACTTTATTACCAACATGTTATGCTGTTACAAGTTATCGCAACTGTATTGAGCAGGTTTCCCATTACTTTACTTAGATAATGGTTAAATAAACTAACTCAGTTAGTCTAGTAGAACTCTTGACTGATATTATGAAGCTATCAGGCAAAAGCACAGGACAGCAGGCAGATTCATAGGGAAGTAAGAGGATCATGCATGCACAGACCAAGGTTTCACAGTAAACAAACTTGCATCACTTTCGTTTCTACTTTCGATAAATAGATTACCAAAATCTAAGAGAAGTTATCTTTAATGAGACTACAATAAATATTGCACAATGAATAGAACATTCTGTGGACTATCACCTCCAACTATGCCTAGATGAAAAAATATAGGCTATGAAGAAAGCAGCACGGTCAGTCAGGTATGCATAGATAAGGTACAAGTAACCGTACAACACTCACAAAACTAATGCTGGTAAACCACCGAAGCAAAAAAATAATACTTGCAAATATGAAACCGCCATCAAACATTAACTTATATTTTCCTTTGAGGTAGCTTCATCTTGATTTCCAAAAATACCCGACATATAATAATTTAGATCGCTCAACATGCAAGCTTACTTTTGAATTAAAACATTATCTAAAACGTTCAAATAGTCTTACAGTCATCTACTTAACAGGGCATGCTCTGCTTAAGCAATTTATAATTTTTCCAGGCAAATGTAGCGTGTCGGCTTGGAAATACAAAAAAACTTTTAACTAGTTCTGATCTTTACATTCACTGGGCCTAAACTATCTTTACACTCATTTCGTTGGGGCGCTCTAGGCTCAATTCCTCATCAAATAGAATTAATCAACTCTTTTTGTAATTAACTTACATTATGCAGGATGGCGGTCACTCGTTGTCTAGCATCCTTCTCCGAATTTTCCAAGTCTTATTTGGAGCTGTATTATCTTGCAAAATATGATCCACGAGGAACATAAAGATCCCCAGAATCGGTAGTTTTTTACCCTGAATACGTTATTTGTTACTCTAACAACATTTTTACGGCAAGGTTCTGTTTAAATCTTGAGAAAATAACACACTGCCATAAATTTAGAGTAGCATTGATGCTTTTTCTTGAGAGTATACATATTAAATTTCCATAAATACACTTGAGAGGTGATTGTAAAAATACTTGGAGGACAGAAATTTTCTTCAGAAATCTTTTAGCGAGCTCATCCAATTTAATTTTTAGTAAATCCAAAAGACCCTGGTACTTGACGTCGAGAGTAGGTAGTATTCAACCTAAAATAGGGCATGACATTACAGAAATACGGAATCCCGTCTTCTTCTTCTCTTCTAGATTATTGGAGCTTGGAAGCGAG
>VOMN01116197.1:0-32057 GCA_014899125.1 Orchestia grillus
ACTCCAAATAATATAAAAGTACCAGGTGGGTCACAATGAACACATGCACCTTGTTCACTAGGTTTGGGAAGTATTGTCTAGTTCAACACACATGCCATTCCATTTCGAAAGGATTCTATGACTGACTTTAAATTTGCTCCTTATCGAAAAAAATTAAATTGCAATTCAAGTTTAGACTTCTGAGTCAACCATGTAGTTTCCTGGGACAGTTTTCGGCTTTTGAACATACGATATCACCTGGTGTGGGTGCCCTCATTAAACTTTAGTTCGATATAAATTTAGTGATTTCACTTCCAGTAACGTCTAATTTTAACCAGTAACACTGGGCTTACGGTACACGTACTGAATAGCTATTAAAAAGTTATAGTGTACCATTGTTTGATGATGATACAGGGGCAAGTTTGAAGACGGTCGTACAAGTATTAAAATTACTGGAGGTGATGTTTAGCAAGGTGTTGACCAGATGTCTCCTCAGCATCTCTCGAACGACGTCAACACAGTCGGGGCAAAAAGGAAACCTGCCATTTTTCAGACATAGCAGATGCCTAGAATTGTCAAAGTTCCGAAGCATTATTAACGATCTTCTCTTCACTTGAGATGAAGCGAAAGCGTTCTTAAGCAGTTTGGATTTTTTTCGTCAAACCATGATTAACTGAAATTCATTAAGACGAGGATTTCGTAAAATGAATTTAACATACATACAATGTTTCTTACTACGACTATTCCATACAATGATTGATCTAAAACGTTAGAGAAAGTCTAACAATTCGGGAGAAGCATCGAACGCAAACCCACGATTCACCCATGAACGACAGCAAAACGTCAAAGCAACAAATATTGGCAAACACACTTTTTGCCCCGAAACACTGTGATGCAATGCCATGCATCGCTTCATGAGACTCCTGCTGTATACTGGTGTGTGGCTGCTGTCAGTGTACTGCTACCAACAGCTGTGCGACCCACACTGCCAATACCCAGTTCCTACATCAGATCATTTTGACCCATGAACAAAGTTTTCGTTCGGCGTTTGTTTTTAATGTGTGCAACAATCCGTGCGCCTGCAATTTGCGTGTTAGTAACCAGTAGCCACTTGGCGGTATTCTGTGAGCTTAACTTTAAAGTCAAATTAAAAACGAATGGTCGCTAACTCCGAGTCAACATCCCGATCGGTTAAAAGAATACCTAATGTCTGGTCAAGACACACTTCTAATCTAGGCCTACGTTGCGTAGTGTTGTGTGTTTTGCAAAATGCTCGATTATTTTTAGCGTTGTCAAAGTTAAGAGCTTATCGTACTATCTCTGTCTTGCGTATGCGTACTCTTCTGCTTACTATAGGTGTCCGACCACTCTTCTATAACATTCCGTCTTTAAATTTCTCGGCAACTAATTTATTACAGACAACTTGAATTTACCGAGTGTAAGATAATATCATTCTTCTAACTGAATAAAATCAAGGCGAAATCTCTTTAAATATCGCAGCGAGGACACTAATTCTTTCACTTCTGAAAGGCTCTTCAACCCCCACACGAACGTTACCCTTTTGGTTTTGATTTTCATTTGCTTTGTTGAATTTGTCTTTTGTCAACTCCCTGCGCTTTTCTTAAGTTTTTAAAATCTAAAAATAAGTAAATAAGACCAATTATGGATAACTGTTGTTTCATGATGCTTAATGAAGTATATTTCTTATATGCTGATAAATAAACTGTCGATTTTAATAGGTTAAGGAAAGTAGACTAAGTTGAGATACATATTTTCATTGATTTTATGTTCTATTTGATATACATTTACATAGCGGAATTTTAAATAAGCTGTTGATGCTTTTCAATTTCTAATTAATCTTGTGCTTGTTTCTTTTAACCAAGATTGACATTTCCGGAAATCTTCATTTTTTTCTCTCATAAATTTGTTAGAAGCGATGGTTCAGCGGGAAGAGAGCAGTGAAACGTTCAAGTGAAATTAACCGATCTGACTTCAAATGGTGTCACTGAGCTCTAACTATTTATGGGAATTATTAGGAGCTAGTTTCATGTGTTTCTATTGCAGCCAGCACCGTTTTTTGACTTTCAAGCCTCCATTTTTTTACGCATTTGTTCAACCAAATAAAATGAGCTGCAAAAGCTTACGTCTGCGTAGCAAGACAAGTGAAATTCAGATGATGGTGTTCGAAAAAAATCAAATCAGTGATAATTCAGAAAAATATTTAAATAAAGTAAAATTTTCGATGTAACTGAAACATTTTCTCGTGTGTATTCATTTCAGAAGTAACTCATTCCTGAAAAATGAGGTACCTGGACAAATTGATTAAAAAAACACGAAGAAAGTCTAATCAATAACAAAGAAGTTTTCATGCTTGCTTTAATGAATAACTATTCGATCACCGCCATGCCTGTTGTAAGTAAACTATTGAGAAATTTTAATTATTTAATTCACTCCGAAGTACTGGTTGGTTTCTTACGGACAGGTGTCGCTGTTCTTCTATCGCTATGCGTGTTCTCTGAACTGGTGAACAACACCCTGCCGCAGACGTCCGATGCGGTGCCCCTGTTAGGTTAGCTAATTCAAAATAAACTTCGACAATATACTTCCATTTTTCATTGTAACATGTGCTACGACAAAACCAACCAAATCTCTCTCTCTCTCTCTCTTTTCTTTCGATCTGTCCTCGTGGCTCGTTTGTTTCTATTTTATTACCTATCTCTCGTTCACTCTTTCGCTGAGCGCCTATATCTCTCCGTCTCCACATTCTAACTTTGGGTTTGACGAGAATTCTTCTCCTGTTTGGTGTACACCTCTCACCTAAATATTGGTCTCTCTGTGTCGTTATCGGGATGCCCGCTGTTCCTGCAATGATAATAATAATCATATTATTATCATTACTAATTATTTCATCCTGCTCCTCTAAACAAGTTAAGTCCATATTTCCTATCACATTCTTCTTGAGCTCGTGCTAGATGCAATTCGCTCCAATGCAAAGTGCACTTCACTTCGTCTCTACTCGCCATTAAACTCCCAGCAGTCGTCGATGCTCAGATAATAACATGTTATTGACCAAAAATCGACTACCATTCAATTAATTGGTATATTAATTATTATTTTTTATTTCTTTCGAGCATCGTTCGAGGAGCAGTACTTAGTAACCGTGGAGCTTAATTTGCCCCATTTAACCGATCGAGAGAGTCACGCATATACCATCTTTTGTGAGCTTCCAAGCATTGATAGATCCAGTCATTTGAATTATGATGTAGAATTACATACGCTGATAAAAAATTGAATCGAAAGAGTACCTAGTACGCCTAAAGATAGTTTAAAATTGGTCAGAATTGTTTCTTAGTCTCTTTGAAATTTTTTCGAAATTTATGGTTGCACAGTGTCTTAAAAAATATCTTACAGTTGTAGACCAAAAAGTCCAATTTTCATGCTCGTGGAAATTAGGAATGAATCATTTTTTTGCTTTATATATAACTATAGCCATCTTTCGTAGACGTAGATCTCAAATTCATCTTTTTCTGTTCGAAGCTTGTTAAAAAAGAGTAATATTTTCATAAGTGCATGAAATCAGTTACACTTGATGAGACAGTCATTACTGCCTAACAGAAAATAATGTAATTACTTTATGAATGCATCGCCATGGTCACTTGCAAACGGAAAGTCGAGGTAGAATTACTTAGAGATATTCTAACGCAATGTGACTTCGATGCTTTCCATTGGCATCGTATGGTTTTCTACAAGTTTCCCAGAACAAAAATAGCGAAACGTTCATAATTAGGCTAGTACACGATGTTAAGTTGTGCATTAAAAATAACGAAATTGCTGAGTCCAAAAAATTCATGCTTATTTTCTTTGTCTATGTTAAGCAGAGGCTTTAATCAAAAGATTTCTAAAGTTTAATTTTAAAGGCTAGTTTCATGTCAACCGCGACAGTTCTTCACATTGACTGTTCTGCTTGGTTCACTTTACGAGTCTCAAAGGAACTCATCTCAACGACTTGAAGAATATGGACACCTGTATAAGGAACAAGAATAACATCGAATTTAGTTACGTTTATTTAATTCCCTTACTGCCTCTTGTTTGCGTGATGGATGATGTTCATTTGTTTCAACCCACATGCAAAGTAGGACAGTTTTCCCAGATTTCTGACACTTTTCGAGGGTTCAAAAGACTGAGTTTACATCTTTGACTGTCACTAGAATGGCAAGTTTTTTATTCATACCTGATTTGCCATTGAGATAGAATCTCACACCATCCATATTACAGATCTTTCTGTAAATTCAAATTCGATTTTCTATCTCATCGATGTGAACAAATTCCTCTCTACAGTCCAAACTCTCAAAACATATGAACTTCAAAATATCTCAAAATTTAGAAAACAGCAGAAACGTAGAAGATCTTTCACTGTGCCGGACATGACTGTGAGACACGGGCTGGCCCAAAAGATTGAGGCCTACTACACAATGAAACGTCCTCAAATGTTTTCCATAAATGAATTAATATGAATTAATATTGGCGGGCGGACGATCCGAGGTCGCACACACCTCCATGCATCCCAGGCAGCCTCGCTGAGCTAGCAAACGAGAGTTCGTGCATGGTTGATTCGATGAGTGATGTTTGCGCAGGTGTGACGGTGCTTCTCGCAATGTGTATCTTCTCTGAAATGGTGAACGAAACCTTGCCACAGTCTTCAGAGCTACCGCTTATAGGTACTTGCACAACTTCTTCCTTTTCTCTTACTTTGCTAGCTCGATCATTCCAAGATTGCATACTCGTATATTCATCTTTTTGATTGGCCGTTTCTTGAAAGCATTTGACACCTATAGCGAATGAAAAGGTCGTGGGCGCTCGATTTCCACCGCATAGATTGCCCTTTCCTCTGCCATAAATCTCCTTCCTTCCTCTATGACACTGGATGATTTCCGTCATTAAAGGCATCGTACTTTTTGAACTTGGTGCCGCGCAACAGAGCACTGAGATTACATATTCTTATCTATACTATGCCTGAGACCACTATCACTCCTTGCTTCTTGCAGCTCTCCGCCCAACACACCCGTCGGTAGCACCAGGCCTCTATCACAATGTGCTAGCGCTTCATTCCAACTAAGAAGCTTCTTTTTGCGTGCGATCTTTGCAAATATATACTGGAAATGGTGTAAATATGTTGATGATGGCTGCGTAAGCCCTGAACTCATTTTCGATAAAGTCAATTTGAAGAATCAATGTTTGAGAAGTATACATCAAGGTATACGTAAATCAATGTTTGAGAAGTATACAGATGATGGTGATGTGTGGCGTCCCTCTATTGTCGCGTTTTGTAATGTGAAGTGTTCACTTTTGTTTCCTTATATTTTTTTCTAAAATTTCGGTGAATTTCTTTTATCTTGACACTAATTTCATAGTTTTTCATCCAAGGCTTTGCTGAACTGCTTCCCATATTAAGGACGCGAGAGTGTCCAAACAGAGTCCTTTTTGATGGTTCCATGCACCACATTTTCTTGTGTTCGGAATTTCTTTTCCTATTGGTTTTGTGCACAATTTCCCCCGTCTGGAGTATGGCGGCGATCAGAACCGTTCATTGGCTCTCAAATTTGCAAGGAAGTTACTCTTGAAAGTAACGGTGGCTGCGATGCATGCGAGTGCCATGCTAATCTCCACGAGGAACGCTAGCATGCGCCAGCACTACGCCAATATCTTTTTACTCCATTCATTAATTAAAAAACACTTGCGATGATTCATTAATTAAATAACGAGTGTTAGCCATGATTCACTAACTAACGAGTGCTAGCGATGATTCATTATCTAAAGAGTGCTAGAGGATGATGACTAACCGATCTCACCTCGAAACTCAGAGATGACTTCATAGTCTTTTGAATTGGTTGTCCTTGCAATCTCATCTTCCAATATCGAGCGTAATTTCTTCAGTGTTATGAGTGCTATACATTTGTGATATGCTTCCTGCATCCCGACTTTTTTTTCTCGTTAACACGGGCATTTTTCAGGAAAGCCTAGCCGACGTGTGCTGCAGCCGTCACTTGCGCTTCAAATCCCGATTCCTTTATTCTATTGTCGAATCATTGTTTCAAATTTTAACATTGAGAAGCGTCGAAATTTTTGTACGGGAATTAGTAGGTGATGGCAGCAACACCCTCGCTGAAAAAAAGAGCATGTTTCTTTGCTATTATGCGGTATGGCGGAGCTCAATCGAAATTCATTCCAGATTGTTTTATTTTTATTTTTTGCAGATTCTTGCGGCGTAGGTTTCATGCATTCATTTCTCCAGCCAGAGGGTTAGCTACTGTAGTTCCCCGGCGACCCAAAGGCTCTAATAAGTTATAGATAATTCTTGTGCTAAATTCGAAGAATAACTAACTTGTATGCGTGTGGATTACAACGTCTGCAGAATGTATAACACAGAAAGTTTCGACGTACTCCTAAAAACATAAAAAATAAACAAATAACATATCATCCGCTCCATACAGCTTCATATGTACTTTCCATTCATAAATCATCAAGGCATAGTATATTATTAATATTGTTATTATTATTTTCAACTGTACCTATATATATATATATATATATAAATGACGCTAAGTTTCACTGCTGGCTCACATACATACACCCAAACTGCTAAATATATAAAAAACACTCTGTCTTCATTATTTAACATAAAAAAGAAAACTGAAGGTTAACCGTAAAATTATATAAACTGTTCAAATGAAATCAAACTCTGAGACTCTCCTTCACTGGCCTCCAAGTATCGATGGCTGAACTTAAAGTTGTCTAATGTTATTACTAATCTAAATATTTTAACTGGTATCAAATACTTGAATTTGAAACCTCCTGTCTCTAATTATATCAAAACCTGCATCGTCTTAACCCCTTTTAGCGCCCCTCTCGTAGTTCCAGTGAACCGCCTCCTCTCCTCCGACTCTAATTTGTTTCTAATATGCACTGTGCAGTGTAAATACCTCAAGTTTTCCCATGTAAAAATGATGCCCAGGAGATTCGCTGTATCTAAAAGTTGTTATGACTTTATTCCAGTGTTAATCCTTTAACGAATAATGGCGAAAAAAGAGTAAGAGCGAAACGCTGGGATTTTCTTCTTGAATCCTGGTGGTGGTGATGATGATGATGTATTTCAGATATAAATTTTCTTTTGTCTTAAATGGCACTTTAATGCTAAAAATTCAAACGTATCTTAGCAAAACTAACGTCCACTCCAATTTCCTTCCCTAAAATCATATATCGTTTCCGTCAAAATAATGCATGAATTTTCCTCCGTATTATAGCTTGAAATGAAATTTGAAGCCTAACGTGTACATATTGTCGAAGAGGTCAAAAAAACTCAATCCCCGATATAAATTGAACTCTTCAAATCATGGGTATGAGAATGGACAATGCGATACCTACTGAGTCTTGCTTTCGTTGTACCGAAGCGAAATGATATATATGCCTCAATCATTCTGAGACCAAGTATCAAGAGTATGTTCCTCCTTCTAAGAAAGTGCATGAGCTTTTAAATGATCGTGCTTGCGTGCATGCACAGTATTTAGTTTAATTTTAAATTGCCAGTTATAACATTGAGACGAGAGAGTAACGGCAGCTTTGGCACATCGAGAATCGAAGCTAGGTAGGATAAATGAATTAATAACTACATATTTAGAACACCAAACATTCACGGTCTTTAATTCTAGGTTGAAATTTGAGTTCGTGTGAAATAAGAAGAAATTTACCGAAGAATATTTGTTGAGTAGAATGGAAGTTGTAGGAATAAAATTAGGTTCTATTTCGTGTACGGTAACTTTTTGTTGCATGTTGTTGTGCTCTGCCCTTGCCGATCGGTAGCGTGTATGTTGAACTGAATGCCGTGTCATCCGCCGCTTTGACTGCCTGTAGCATTGATGACGTGCGTACGAAATTGTCTAAGGCTTTGCACCGCCCTCATAGAGTGCACAATTGCTTCGTACAATGTACGCGCATCGTCTCCGTGTCGTGCTGCCTGTTCCCCTTATACGCTCATGTTCAATAGAAGTTCGTCGTACATGACATCCTCTAGCTGTGTGTGTAAGTACAAATTCTATTAGGTAGCGGACGCACTGCGATATTGAAAAGTTAGAAGAGGTTGAAAAATTTATTCCACGTATTTCCAGATTCTTGAAATTGAGCTGAACAAAACTGAATTTGGTCTCGATGTGTCCAAGCTGCTGCGTGAAATTTCCCTCCCTGGTTGTCTAACCTGATTTTTTGTCCGGACCCTGGCCGTGATGCAGGCACCTACTTCAACTGCATCATGTTCATGGTTGCATCCAGCGTCGTCAGCACTATTCTCATCCTCAACTACCATCACCGATCCGCGGACACGCACGAAATGTCACCAATGGTGAGTTGAACTTTGTGTGGTTGTCACCCGGTCTAACTTTTCCACCGGAACATCTATCATTACGAATAATTTTGGTCTCCCAAGTGCAGATATCGGCCCGGATGCTTGATTATTATCGACAGGGAGATGGAAAAGGGGGACTGGGCAGTTATCATTTGGGTTACGAGGCATCATCAAGAAAGTCCAGCTCCTAATTAGAATCGCTCCCAGAGCTTGGGCGCGTTTTCTACCCCTCAAATTTCTTCAGTGCTGAGTTGGAGCACTCGTTTATGACATTGTCATCAGTTCTGAGTTAGAGTTCAAGTCTTCAGTGCTGAGTTGGAGCACTCGTTTACGACATTGTCATCAGTTCTGAGTCAGAGTTCAAGTGAGGAAAAAATTTAGCGAGGTGCGATTCGATATTTAATGATTTTGAATTGTCGACGTTGCAGCAAGAGCTGGAATACCTGCGTTTGAAGCGTTTAAAGAGGCGTGTTTGAATGAATATTGACGTTTGGAGTAAAGTTATTTTAGAGTTGTTGGGGTAAAGCTCTGTAGTGTCATCAGTTCTTGCAGTTCTTCACGTAGAGTTACGTAAATTAAAAGTAACTCATGAGAAATACGTGAAAAATGGGTGGGGTGAATCGGTAAATGTGTGTCCGGAAATCTTTCCATTTGAGACGTACGATTCGGGTTCAAGAAATACGCTCAACCGAAATTTAAAAAATGCTCATCAGAAACTTGCAGGAAAAAGGCCCACTGTTTAATTCCTACCTACGACCATAAATACCTCCAAATGGAACTCTTGGCCGCTATGAATATTTTCACTCATGCGTTTCATGCACAGTGGGCCATGTGTGTTCTGTCATGAGTCACGTTCTTTGTCAGAATTTTTTCTAGCTTGGCATTTTTTTCAAAGCAAATGCCTTCAATATCATCATGTCTCTCAGAAATAGCAAATGATGAGGTTTGGGCACACAATGAGCGGGACATTAATGATCCTGCTGCTCATCCCTCACATATATTAGTATTCGCTTATTTAGAAAATGTATTTGTACGACCCTTGCGATGATCAATTACACGGTATAGATTAAAATAAGTTCACGGTGACACAGAAAAAAAGGAACTTTTGAAATGCGCAGTGGCAGCTGGAAGACTAATATTCCGTGATTTTCGAACATTGATTCCTTGAACTACAGTCTCTTAGAAGGCAAGTTGCAGTGGTTGAATTACTGTCAGTAAGTGTTTGTACATAGTTTGACTTTTTCTATATTTGTTGAGTTTTTCAAAAGTTTCCATTTTCTGTACAATCCTGTATATATAATACAGTCAGCAGCAAATATACAAGAGAGTTACGATGAGTGAATCCCTGTTCGTCAAGTTTCGATGTTCATTATTTAGAAAATAAGTGAATGCAGGGCTGGAATGTTTTTGAACTCGAGGTACATAAATGAATAAAACTTTGCTTCAACATGAGCAACGGGTGAGCTCAAGCCTTCTAGTCACTGGGCCTAAAATCTCCTTTAAATAAATAATCTTCAAGTGCCCTTTCTGGGAAGCTATGAATTTGTGAAGAAGACAATAAGTAGAAAACTTTAACCAGTGAACGCTTCAAACATAGGCTTGAAGGTCTAAATAAATCGCAAACTGCATGGCGAAATGCTGCTAATACTGAGGGAAATGCCGCTAATGCTGAAAGGAAATGCCGCTACTGCTGATATGAAATGCGGCTAATGCTGAGAGGAAATGAAAAGATTAAAAAATAATTCAGTACACACTAGTTATTTCTGGTGTTACAGAAGGAGTTGCAGAGCTCTTTCATGAAATGTGTCAGAAGCCTTCGAAGAGTATGATGTGGTGGGAAGTGTCTAAAGTGGCGTGAAATGTCTGAAGTGGTGGGAAGTGCGAAGACCCTGAAGTGGGGTAAAGTTTCTAAAGTGGTGTTGAGCGTTTGAAGTAGCGTGAAATGTCTGAAATAGTAAGAAGTGTCTGAAGTGATGTGCCTCAAGTATCTGAAGTGGTGTGAAAGGGTATGAAGTGTCTGAAGTATCTGAAGTGGTGTGCTGTAAGCCCAAAGAGTACTTGCGTTCTACAGAAGATTGATTACTCTCTTAGTTTTAATCAGGTAAATAAAGACGTAGTTGGGAGAGGTGGTCCCAGAATATGTGGCAACTTACTACAACACATGTATGAAAGCAGATAATGACATCTATAGTTTCTGGACTATCTATGGCAACCGTATAACTCGAGTACCTTTCTGATAATTTATAAGAAGTTGGAAATGAAGCAAACAAATTTTCAGTTTTATGAAAAGAAACTGTCCCAGTTTCAAGTTGGCAGACGCTACCGCGTTTTTGTAGAGTTTCTAATTATTTAAAAACTGTATAAAACAACGTCACTTGCATTCATGACTGAAAAATGAACCAAAGACTTAAAAAAATAACGCTTTTTAAATTGTATTTGTTGGAAATTAGGACCTAATTGTTATCTTCAAAATGGGGCTTAAGGGAAAATGGGAAACGTTCTTTCGGGCCCAGACCTGGCCAGATATGCCGCTGGAGGCGGCAGCCAAAGGGCTTCGATCTGGACGTATGAGAAGGGATCACATTGTAGTTCTGGAAATTTTTTATTTACTTCTGATATTCAATTGGCAAAACCGTAAAAAAACAATCAATTTGAATATATTCAATTCGGAGTACGAATAAAAATATTGATGACGTTTGTTCGATGGAGCGTTAAAATTATGAACGTTTCAGGAACTTCTAGCGCTTTTTTCTACTAGTGTACGTAGATTGTTCGATAGCAACTTTTGTGGCTTCAGAAACACAAAATTATAGAGTTCAAAGAATCATGAGTTTTTTATTAATGTTCTACGGACTGGAACGAAAGATTTCGGGGGCTCATTTATGAGGTCCCGCTTGTCGCAGGCCTGAGGAAAATACTTTTTATCAAGGTTTCCTAGATAACTTCGATTGTAGGCCTTGAACTTATGCATCAAATGTTAAATTAACCTGGACAGAGTTCACTGTAGAATAGCTACATAGAATTTCTTTCCCTTGGTCAGTCACTAGACTCACGGTATACATACATACATACATACATACATAGTGTCATTCATTTCACGATCAGCAAACACGTTTCTAAAGTCATAAAACCTATTCGAAAAAAGCTATTCGAAAAGTACAAAGATAATAACGTAATTAGACCGACGTTAAATTCCTTTTGACCCACTGGCCACGATCTTCAAGGAATCAGAGAAAAGTCACAAGAAAGCATTAGGTGAGGGCCTGGACCCAACAACTACGTTGCCCTACGACCATCGAGAGAAGGACGATCTCTGCCAAACCGTGAAAGTTTGTTTCCAGCAGCCCAGTGCACGGCATCACTGCTTAAACATCCTATCCAAGAATATCGCTATCCAAGAATTCCAACTCTGGCATTACATTTGGAAAGACATTTTTTCCACCTGGGGATTTGAGAGAGCTGCGAGGCTGCAGAGAGAGAGAGAGGGAGAGAGAGAGAGAGAGAGAGAGGGGCAGGAGGCAGAGTCCGCAACAACAGATCGCCTTTAAAGTGCTCCTGCGGCCGTCGCGCGACGCGCACTGCCGGGGTTTAAATCGATTACGCGTCTGTCAGGGGCTCTGCATGGTTACTCTAACGCGTAGGACTATGGTGCGAGATCCTGCTGATGATTTACGCGGCTCGAGGCACCAAGGGCGTGAAGAGCGAGGTCCTGCAGAACCTACACTCTTAGAAACGCAGGTGCGAGAAGCTGCTCATAATTTACGGGACTTGAACCCGTGGGGTCAGAGCATGATCCTGAGAGACCTGAACACGCATGGCGAAGGTTCCTGATCTAAGTGATTATTCATTTGTACATCCTGGAAGCCAGGTCTCAAAGAGAGAGGCCTTTCTGAATTTAAATTTTGCATTCTCACTCGCAACTCTTGCGTGTACGACACTCCCGAGGGTATTCGAGAGGGAAGAAGAGCTGAGTCCTTACTTAGATAATCATTTCTGTCATTTCAGTGCCATCGAGACGCGTGTGAATTGACAAAGTCACTTTCATGAATCTCTCATTGATTTATGTGTCATTTACGCATGTATTCAATAGGTCTTGAGGTATGTTGCTCTCTTTATGATCTCTGTGCTATTGAAACGCGTGACCTGTTGTGAGGGTAAGACTTTAAATAAAATGTACGGCAGAGAAGCATTTTCTGTGAGCAAAAGTGCTTCATCGGATAATTTGTGTAATGATATCACATGAAATGATTTTTATACTTTTTTAACAAATGCTTAAGATGTTTCTTCACAGCACAGCATGTGATATTTTGGAGGTGCAGAGTATAGCGTAAACACCACCTTACTCTATTTCAAAATATATCCTGTGTGGCTATGTCTTCAGCCTGTGTGAAGCTAATACACAGGGTGTGTGAATTGAATGATATTTTCATTATTCAGTAAACCTGTATGAAAATAATCCACATGCATGCGTCTCTGCATTGTAAATATTATGCATAATCGGGCTTTTAGCAGGCATGCCGGAGGTTGATTTGTAATTCACAGCAGAAGAGAAATATTTTTATTTCCCTACGACTGTTTGGAAGTTGATTTCATGTTTCCGGGGAATTTTCGTTGACGTGCTGAATGACTTTTCCCGAGCATGCGCCCACTTTTTAAAAATCTTTTTTCCAATTACACGGACCTGATCGTACGGGAGCTGAGACTGCGAGCAGGTGCGATAATGTCACGATTTCCAGGAGCCATTTTCGTGAATTAACAAACTGTGCTGAAACTTTGCCTATTCTAGCTCAAGGCTTGAAGCTTCCTTTTTCTGGGACACTAGACAAAGTCATTAATAAAAACTTTTGCACTACTCAGTTCTGAACATCAGTGACATGTATAATGGATATGATAAGTGGAGACCGAGGACGCGTTTTAATTTCAGTGGTCCTCGCACAGTCCTTCAGTCCCGTCGGATCCTTGAGCATCTCACGGGCGAGAACGATCGCGGGTTCGAGTGCAACGAAGTTGTTATGTTTTTAAAAATGGGGATGTCAATGTTGAAAATCATGCAGGACTTTTTTAAAGAAATATCCTGCTATTACACAACGCGTATTGTTTTTGTTCAATAATAATTGAAGAGCATGATGTTATAACACTGCCTGGCGTTGCTACGTTATAATTCGGCTTGAGTTAATCGTTGCTCGTAAATATTTATGTTTCTATTTTGTCACGAATCTGAAAGCTATTGTCAGTATTTAATTTTTGCATGCTGTCATCACAATGCATTACTACTGTCTTTCAAGAGCACTGGGTAATTTTAGGATAACGTTGTAAGTTTGTGTATCGGCTGTTATATATAATCGTAATTTTTACAGCATCAAAGCGTTTACTGTTTCTGGGTGATTTACGGTGTGATATTGTTGAATTGTACAGTCAACATTATGCCTGCTGGAAAAAATACTGGACTATGGTATTATCATTATTAGGTCGTTGTTTTCACATTCCATCAAGGAATACTATTCCCCCACGCACAAACCATAGCATGTTGTTGGTTTGCAATACGCTGTTCTCTGAACAACGAGTGTCTTCTGTGCGTTTCTGCAGAGGACGTATGCTGCGCTCCATGGAAATGAAGAGCACTACAGTATTGTCTAGTTTAACACTTCTCTTTTTTAGACAAAACCTGTGTTTTGTCAATGACAACTTTATTTTTAAATAAACGACGAATTGTAAACACCAATCGTTCACATCGTTTTTTCGCCCTAGTTTTGATTGGAAACAATCAAGAATTTAGGGCTAAAATGTATAACTTCTACTGTCAGCGGGAACTGATTACGGTTTTTAGAGGTGTAAAGGATAGATACATTTGAAAAAGAATTATATAATTGCGTGAATCAATTACCCCAGCATCGCTTCTCTGACACCCCGCTTCTACGGGCAGGTGCGGAGCATGTTCCTGCAGTGGCTGCCATGGGTGCTGCGAATGCATCGCCCTGGGGAAAAAATCACCAGGAAAACCATCATGATGAACAATAAAATGAAGGAACTGGAACTGAAGGTGAGACTTCCTTTCCAAGAACTTCAATTTCATATTTAATAAAGCTAATTTTCTAATTGAAGTTGAAGTTTTTTTCAGGGTTTTGTCATCCAAACGTAAGTGGAATTCAGCAGTGATTAGGATAGAGTTTTTTCCTGCATAGTAATGAAATTGGAAGCCTTGTAAACGTACTTCAAGCAGCTGAAGAATTCGAATACAAGGAACTTTCTCATTGTAGTAACCTTAACAATTTCGAATGGCATGTCATTACTTATACATAAAATTTTCAACTGAATGACTGGCATTTATCGTTGTAAGTCTGTCTTGGTTACTCTGCTGCGAAGCCTATCGTCACTGTTAAAACTATTTAGATATAGTTCTGAAATTCATTTCAAATAAATTTTAGGAATTTCCAAGTTTTTCCCAAATAGGGTTTCAAAAACCCAATTACAATTATTTACAAATGTTTCAAGATGTTAATTTGGCTCAGTTCTTTCCCCATTTACGTACGCTGTTGTAGAGACGTGTAGCTATAATGGTATTTTATAATGAAATTTACTAAAATGTTCTTACAGGACCACCTTAATAGCATGAACATATACGTTCACGTTTTGCTCTTCAGCCGTGCATTGGAGTAAAATATTTGAGAATCAATTCAGGACTCCATTTCTCATGTTACGAATAAATTTTGTTAATGTTGTTTTACTATGTGAAAACAAGTAACTAGATTGATAACAATGAGTGACCTAAAAGATCGCTCTCTTCAGGTAAGCCTAAGATTCAAATGAAGAAATAAAATAGGGAACAGGATTGATTATAAAAAATTCGCCAAAAAGTCTGTTCTCTTCAGGTGAACGTTAGCTTTGAGTAGAAACAAAATGGATTTTTCCAAATCCAAGTTCGTATGTTTTTCTTGACTTTAATGAGTGCACTTTCAGAAACATTCCAAACTGATAAACGAAGCAATGTTCCCGTTGAGAAAATTGAGAAATTATGATTGAAAATTCCATATGTTGGTGTACTCATTTCTGCACTCGTTTACACCTACACCCACAATACACACCTACATATGTGTGTGTATCACATTGCTTGAGTTTTACTCCTAAAACAGCAGAACAAGTCATTGCTAGGGCCTTTTCGACCTATTCAGTTCATGGAATTTCAACTAATTGTGGTACAAGTTTTGGGAGACCATATCATTTAGTAGCTCTAACAACTTAATGTTAGTCCAAATAAACCAGTAAACTTATCTACATAACTACACTAGTGCAAGTCATGTAGCAAACATATCGCAAACCTTGTGCTATAACTATTGTAACCCTTGTATAAATGATTTTAACTCATGTGCTAAAACTGTTACTCTTGTGCTAAAAAGTTATTCAGGGGATCAAGCTATTGGAACTCTTGTGATGAAACCTTTATAACTTGTGATAAAAGTATTAGAATTCTTGTGATGAAACAATATAACCAATGAAGCTAAACTAGTATAAATTCTATGTCAAAACTATTGTAGCTCGTGGGATAAAATTAGTAAAGCTCATGAAATCAAGTACGTGTTGTTTCTGTGCCAAAATTAATTTGACTTATTTAATCAGAGAAGTCCTCATTAACTCACCGAAGTAAATCATGACACTCAAGTGATGCCACTCGTGTGACAAAATTCTGTTAATCGAAAACATTCTTTAGAGTTTCTTCACTTGAAGCGTTTTCAGAGACTGCAAGCCTGTCTCTTCATTTTACTGTCCCTGTGACGGAGGGAGCCGTGTTATGATTTTAAATTGATAAAGTCTCCTAGGTAGTTTGTGTCAGGAAAAGGTTACGGTGTTATGAACGCGTAAAATCTTTTAATTTTTACCCAACAATTCAACACTCAATAAAGATGAATTTCTAAGACAATTTAAGATGAATTTACGAGCACATCAGTGAAATATAAGCCATGTATATTGATCGCTAAAATAAATTCTTTTTGAAATAATCTAGTGATTGTTTGATTATTGTAGACAATCATCTCGCCGATAAAAGCTTTTTTGTTTGATTGCCGTATTTCGCCTTTATATTTTTTATTTTTACGCATTTTGGCTTCAATTTTGGCAACAATTTCGGTCTTTTGACCGCTTTTTGGCGACTGTTTGCCATTACGGGACCAGCTTTAACCCTCTTTATTCCCAGGACGGTCTCACACTAATGCCTCGTAATAATGGGATTCCATATAATTCGGTTATGAAACCATTAGGTTAATCAACCCATTAAAGCAAAAAACCACACTATTTTTCTTCTAAAGACAGTCTCGTCTTACCAGTCGCTTATGAAGCATTCCCCTTTATAGTTTACCTTATTTTACCTATTAAATTGTTTAAAGTGTTGCTTGCGTAAGGCTTCCACCCGGACTCTCTAGATGAGTTAAGGGCGCCATATTTCAGGTACCTCTGCTCATGAGGGCGAATAGAGAAGTACATTGAATTCATTAATTAAGTTATGAGCGTGTCTGCTGAAACAGCACTGTATCTGCACAACGTGCACAACGTTAATTTCTGTGGCGGAGCAATGCATATTTTTTTCCGAAACTCAAATTCTTGAATTCTATTAAATTCTACTGCGCATTAAATCTATCTACATTCCGTGTACTTTACTAATAGGATTTTTCATTTTTTAAGAAAATGTCAGGTGCACAGTGTGCCCAATAATTTCAACTGCATACTTTCTCGCGTGCAGTAAAATCAAAGTATTCAGTTTACCCATTACCCTGACCACGGTTGTTAGCATCATTAACTACAATTTCTCGATGACAGGAGTTATCACATCTAGTAACTCACTTCTTTTTCTAACGATCGCTGAGTTCGGTGCAGCTTTCATCTCGATCACAGTGCCCTCCTTCGTTCCAGGAGCGGTCATCGAAGTCCCTGCTCGCCAACGTGCTCGACATTGACGATGACTTCCGTGCCCACACGCTTCCCCACCCCGGCCACAACACCAACAACAGCACATCCGCAGGCAGCGGCATCATCCGCATTCCGCACTCAGGACACTCGGTGGATGACTCGCACCTTGTACACACGTGCATGTCTCAATGCACTAGAGAGCTCAATCTTATCCTAAAAGAAATTAAAGTTATCACTGACAAACTCAGGAAGGATGACGAAGAAATGGAGGTACGTGTTTCACAGGCGTATGACCCATTCTAATTGACAGTTGGTCGTTACCCCTGTGAATGTTTTATCCCTTGTGATCAGGAAAAGTTGATATCCTTTTCCAAATCCTATAAGGGTACGTCAGATATGACTTAAAGACCCACTCGTGTTACTGCATGCGTAATTTGTGAGTGTATCTTGGTGGCTGAAATTATAAGTCAAGGGAATAGAACACTGGGTTTTCAGTTGAATTTTGGACAATCATTGCACCAGGGGATTGCTGAGGAAGTGCTGGCAGCACATTCAGCGACTGAGAACATGGTGCTTGTAACCAAACTCCCAAAGCTGGGATTTTTGGATGAAAATATTTGCTTCCTTTTTAACTTTTCGGAATTTAAAGCCGCTGGCTTAGCGACCTGTACTTTACACTGCAGCTTCTAAACCAGTTGGATACCTTCGTAGCTGTTGTATTTTTAGCAATTCGTGTCTTTATTAAGGAGGTTATTAGTTACGTTTGAACATTTTGACGTATAAAACCACCCGTTAAACTTGTTTTAATTTTCCTCTAAACAAATACTGTTGTTACAATTCATATAATTAATTCCTTCGGAGTTAAAGTTTCAAGAAAAACACACTAAAGTCAATCTTTGAACGCCTAGAACTGTTATCGAAGCATGCGATGCTTAACCTTGCTGCCTCTCAACCAGTTTTGTTGTCTCGAATTTTGATTTTATCTCTCAAAGTCCATTAAACATTGTCTTATCTTCAATTTATGCCATCTATTCCACTGTTAAGTTCGATTTTAAAAATACTAAATAAGAGTGTAGGCAATTGAATGAAACTTTAATGAAACAAAATTTAAAATAGAAACATTTAGCAAACGTGATTGTTGAAATTGGAGCTTACACAACGTACCATACGAGTATGAAAAATGCGTACGAGTCAAACCAATTTTCAGAGAAAGTTGAGGATTTTTATAGATGATTATGATAGGAATTGGGCAAGTAAACACCCTAATCGCAGTTCTAATTCGTAAATAACTATTATCCATCGTAACATAAGATTATTTTGAATGTCTCATACTGAAATGTAAAAATATTGATTTCATCAAAGTAGCTTCAAATAAATTCGGGTCCAATTAAATCACTGAAATAAAATAGTGTTTAACGTAAAAGAGTCAATAAGAAATTGCTCAGTTATTGACTGACTTCAGAGATATTTTTTCCTGATATCCTGGATTCGTTCAAATACCATTTCTAATTCTAATCCCATAACTGAATAAGCCTTGCACCGACATAAGCCGCTTCCAGGGTTTCACATAAATATTGCGTTGAATGGGAAGACTCCTTCTTTTGGGGCTCTCGCATTTTTCGAAGAAGAAAAATGAATTTCGTCGTTTACTCTACGGACAATACGTCTAACATTCAATTACCAATGAACTCAATATGAATATTCAAAACACAATGTGAGACACAAAAAAGTGATAAAATGCGTGCAAATTATTTGAGGTATCTGCATCATGAGATACAAATTCACAGCGTATTTTTCGAAAGTTTTTCTTATCTGACGTAAAGTAATTTAGGAGTAATGACATCTCGTTTTCCAAAAGATTTATGTGTATCTCCCTGAATGGGCTTGGTAGAGTTGTTATGAGTTTACTATGCAATCAAGCACCTAATTAGGGTATTAAAATTTAGTTCAAAAAATGTTTCAATCATATGTACTTAAGTACGATTGGTTAAATGTTCCAGTCGTGAGACCATAAAGTCTTTACTTTGCTCTAAAATTTACTTCTCTTGCAATTTGTTCACCATATCTCGACATCGCTATTGCCATGAGTATCACTCTCAGAGCTACCAGGCACCGACCCGGGTGTATTATCTCTTGGTGTTTTTTTATGTTGCGCATTGCGTCGAAGTAAACACTCTGATTTCTGTTGAAAGATTTATTATCTTAAAAGAAAAGAAGGAGAATGAGTCACATAAATCAGGGCTAGCATTCTAAATCGTAGCTTTTATCTTTAAACTAATTTTTCTGGTAGCAAAATACTCGAAGAAAGTTTCCCCGTTTGTGGAAACTGATATCGAACATATCCTAATTGTGAAATAAAGAGCGACTAAATCACTGACCCCTCATCCTGCGTCTTGTTGTTAAAGGTATTTTGTCTGAACTTTCGTGTGCATGCCGTTCGCGTTTATTCGAGCGAACAACCTCGACTCAAGTCTTAAACATGAGGTGCAAACGGATTTTCAAGTTACCATGACTACTGAAACTTGTTTTGAGATATTTTGTTAAGTGATAAGTATGAGGAGCAACAATCCCGATCAACATCGGTCATCCCTATTGCAGCTATAAAAACATAGTACAATTTTAATCCTTCAACTGTGTATAATGAATTATAAACTTAGTCTTCTTTCTTGCTTGGTGTGCAGAGAAACCAGGTAGAGAAGTCGGAATTTGAGAGGAATTTGCTTTGTTTCAGGTCACGAACGACTGGTTATTTGCAGCCATGGTAGTGGATCGCATGTGCCTGATAGTCTTCACTCTCTTCACAGTGACAGCCACTGTAGCAGTGCTCCTCTCGGCTCCTCACATAATGGTTCCATAATAATGAGCCCTAGTAAGATGTCTCTCTTCATCTCTCAATCTTCTCCGCCCTCTTTTTTTAATAGACCTTTAAAGAGCCTCTCGAAATTGGACGTGCATGGGTCTGGCCTTTGAAGGAAGCCTTCCGATATTTCATGCATATGCTTGAGCGATTCAAGGCTCCCCTGATGAGCCCTTCTACCGTATATTCGCCTTGCATGGTTATTTTCTTCTTATATTTCGTAGAAATTGTAAAGTCCTTCATTGCATTTTCATTTTTTTGCAGGTGAAAAACGACTGGACATTTGCGGCATTGATTAGCGATAGAAAATTGAAAATAAACTGATTTTTCTCGTTTGTGAACGTAATGGTGGCAAACTATAGACGAATTAATGACTGTTTTAATTAATTGCAGGTCACGAATGACTGGAAGTTTGCTGCCATGGTCGTAGATCGCATGTGCCTCATCGTGTTCACACTGTTCACGGTCACAGCGACCGTCGCTGTGCTTCTCTCGGCTCCTCACATTATGGTTCCATAATAATGAGCCCCAATAAGAAGTCCTTCACTCTTCATCGGATTTCAGTTCTTCTCTATCACAAAGCTGATTTTTTAAAATTCAAATTCATCAAGACTGGCTTTCCAGCGCCAACTCATCGCCTTCAAGTGAACGTCTACGTTTGTTGGTCAGAAGCCGTAAGAGGCTTTATTATTGCAGGTCAATAGCTCAATAGAACTGAGTAACTTTAATTCTATAGTGCTCATACTATACGCAGTGGTTGATGAAGAACATTCGTTATGAAAGAAAACATAACTGGATGGAGTAGGCTCAAGTGCAATGGTGTGAAACCTGGACAGTATTTCCTACGTCTGCAAGAGTATTGAAAATGAAATTTTTGTTAGGCGACTCCTTAACTGAGACCCAGGGGAGCGCAGGAGGCTCTGTGTTTCGTTGACAAAAATTGAAAGAGATGATGTGCTCTAACATTTACTGAGCAGAAATATGTTGGGGAGATGGGACTAATAACGTGAATTTATAGGACGCAGATGTATAGAGAATTTGAAGTGTGGGGTTAAGTTTCCTGGCTCAATCAAAACAGTTACTGCAAGTTTTACATTTGCGACTCAAAATTATGAAACTTGAAAAAAATGGACATCCTTGTGTGGTATTGAGGATTCAGATTCATGTCTACCAAATTATTTCAATAAGTGAAACACTTGTGATAGGTTTCATCAGGGAGTCCTTCGTCGTCTGGATATTGTGATCCATCAACTGAGGTGAACTTATGTTGATGGAAGCATACCGGCTTTTCCTTGCGAAGAGAAAGGCCTTAAGATAAACCTCACATGTAAGCCTCGTCGCTTTCACGTCGTACTTCAAAACTCATAATCCCTCTTTGAAGACTCGAAGAAAAATGGTTTCTACTTCCACAAGTGAAATCCTTATTTCCTAGCTCCGATAAGTAATTTCCCCCTACCCTTACCCTAAAAATTCATAATTCACGTGAAAACTTCCTTATTTGAGGGTAGGCGCTGTCGTCACCGGGCAGCCTTTCATACATCACCCAACTCCTCCGGGGGCGAAAAAGAACGATATGAAAATTTGTTGGACAATTTATTATAATTCAAGCAATTCGTCACTGCGATTCAAGCTAACATAGTCTAGACCTAGATTACTAAAGATTTAGGCAAGGGGCTGACGTAAACCCAGTGAGTGGGTATTTTTCAGCCCAGTTGAGTTGATTTCAAAGCTGTGACGCCGATGGAGAATTTCCGTCTTCTTCAGGCCGTGAGTTATGCGCAACTGACACAGTCTTCTCGTTTATTTTTGGCTGAGAACATTTCCCATCACCAAAACAAGAATATCCCTAAAGTAAACGAGAACAGGATTCAGCTGTCTGTACCTAAAGTACCTAAGTTACCCTCTTTAACATAGCAAGACTTTGCTCAAGCTGTGAACATTTAGACGCAAGCGTGTGCGCGGCGTCTACAGAAAATTAAACCGTGTTTTGTAATGTCAAAGTCTGATTGCATCAACTAAATTCAGACCTTTTTTCTCTGACAGTCGTGAATTTGCTTCTCAATATTTTGTTTCGTCTATTAGACCTCACATAAGTCGAGGAATTTTAGACAACGCGTAATTTGCTGAGAGTTATGATAATTGGGGCACGTGAACTGTTTATGTGGCTAAATTTGGTTATTCTGAGGTATGGTGAAATTATTGAGCAAGCCCTCCTTTGCTTGCTTGATGAGCTGCAAAATTATTTTTGCAGTACTTATGATTCAAATCTGGCTCAAATTACGCGGGTGTTTTTGAAATCGTGAATCTATTTTCGCAATACAAAGCGGTAGCAAAATTCTAATCTCATAATTCTAACCAGAAAAGTAAGATATCTTTTTGTTTTATTTCGAAAACTGTGATGGAAGCTAATGAAATTTTCTGTCGACATACATATTTCTTGAGTTCCGCTCTGGACATGAACCATCGGATACGAAATAAATAAGGCTATGCTCGCCAAAATTTTAAGATCAGGCAGAAAGGAACTGGGCGTACGATGCGCGAGTCTCCGCTGTGTTCATTTGTTGTTTCCTCAGCCTGTTTTGTTACCAGTTTTGAAGTGTTGAGATCACTCATCAGCAATTTGTTCACTTTGCTCAGAGTTTTTAATACCTTAGGTCCATATTATCCTAGACTTACAGCTTCTATATTGTCCATTTTAGCATAGATTTCATCCTTTGTCTTAGGCCTTTAGAAATGAGTTATAAGTCACAATGCAATAAAACTATCTAACGTGTAAGCTACTCTCATATCTAAAGAGTTATACTCAACCTCCCTTAGAAGCTTCCTCCATTTCATCCGAGTACCGTGTTCGATTCTCTAAGGCTTTGGCGTCGAGTATTCCGAGCTATCGTTAACAGGGTTCTACTTAGACTTCGCCTGAGCCTTGCGGCTGTTCAAGAGTATTAGTCTTTCAAAGCCAAGAAGACAGACAATATATCTGTATTAAGACTTTTATATATGTATAGTTTATCGCTAGATGGTGCAAGATGATCACTTCACTCGTACGGGAAAGTATGAAAATGATTGGTTTTCAATTTTCTCGAAGGTTGTTACCGCAACTAGCCGTGAAATGCGTGAGATCATTGATGAATTTTTCCAACAAACGCAGCTGTAGACGTAAGAGACTTCGCTCCGGTGAAAACTTATCGTGAGATAAAGAAAGTTAAGTCTGTTTCTTAGTTGCGACAGTATATTCATAAATGCAGTACACTGTTAGTGGAAAAATCATTATCAAACAGTAATTAACACAAAAATTAAAGGACATGCTTGTTTGTATGGATTCGATTTGTCCGAAAAGCAGAAAGATTCGTGAGCCTTTACATAATTGGATTGTGTGAAATTTGACGTACATACATCAAATTGAGTTATGTACGTCAAACTAAGTTATGTACGTCAAATTACAAACGCCTTGAGCGGCTTCACATGCCATATCGCAACGTAGGATGGCGTTGAGATTTTCAAGATGTCCCAAAGTAGGAATGTAACAATGTCAAGACACGAAGCTTGGTTGACAAGTTCTTTTATTTTAGAAGGATTAGCTCAGTTTGTTTATGACTAGCGTTCCGACAGCTGACTATGGAGCAAGTTTTTTGCTAGCAGTGAACATAGTTACAATATCATTCCTGTTTCAATGTTTGAAAATCGAAATGATTTAAGAAATCGTTCACAAATCGTTTATTTTTCAGATCATTCTTCTCGAAAATTGTGGAAATCAGTTCAGTAGAGATATCGGTGAAAAAATAAATTCGTCCATTATACTAGTTCAGTTCATTTACGTCATTTAAGATGAGTAAAGTATCAACGATCAAAACAAATTTTTAATGAAATAGCATTATTAAAAATGTGGAGTTCAGAAACTGTTAACTGAGTTGTACAGTTTTGCAGGATCCAGTTAGTGTGAACCAAAAATATTAATCATTGTAATTACTAAACAGAGCACCAAATAAAAGGATATATGTACGAAATTGAGTGCAAAATGAAATGTATGTATTTCTTACACGCTGCGGATGTACACTATGTCTTGAGGAACAAACTACGAGTTTTGGGAATGAGTGCTTGTGGCAACACCCTGATAATTATGAAATTTTAACCCTGTTCCCCTCACATTGCTAGGGAAGTTTATCATGGTAAACGTCTTTTCTATATCCCTACGGACAATCTCCTTCATAACAGCCTAGTCTTACATAGATATTACTGTTACATAGATAGAGGCAGAACGGACGTGAGCTCACCTGACCTTATGAATATATGAATATATATTGATATATACTATATGCATTATTTATATGGAGTGAAAAGTTTTCTGTTGTTGTTGCTGTTGTACAATTGATTTTGTGAAGGATGTTTAAGTGGTGGTAATTTTCGTAAGATGAATTATCGTCACTTTTTGAGTGTAAAAATCTCTTGATATGAACATGTTTAGAGGAGATGAGCCCTTGTTCGCCCCTATCCTACTATACTCTACATGTTTCTAAGTAGTTGTTATACGCCTCGTGTAGGATTCTTAAGTTATCTCTTCGCGTTCATAATCATAATAAAACTTTCATCTTACGATAGACTATAATAGCTCTAGGTACTCTTAAAATTTACCGATCATATGCTTTTTTCTACGCGTTTGATACGAAGAATGCAGTGACCACGTCGTCGCCCTCCTGCGGCCGTGCGTGTGAACCTGGCAAACCATTCCTACGTCTGGAGGCCTTCAGGGTTTGACTCAACAATGATAGCTGTTCTTAAGTCTATTACACCATCAAAAATTACGAATTTATCTTGGAAATATGTATATCTGTTGAACATCTGTTATGTATCTCTGCTTTAAGGTATTCTAAAATTGAAGCTCTGTATCCGGCCTCTTTTGAACTATATAGATATTTTAATCATAAATTCATGCATTCAAATGCTGCAATAAAAAATTATGTATGATACATTGTAAAAAAAATTTAAAGTGGTGTTCTGTGGAGTTCCTTCCTGGTTTAATGTTAAGAAGATTGGAGCATCAGTATCTCGGTACTTTTTGTGACATTGTTTTCAATTTTTTCTGGAGCCTCTTACAGCGTCTAAATAGTGATAATCCTTCTGAATCGTGACATCGATATCGTGCTTGACGGTTGTTTTCCTCGACCTGTTGACGATTTAATGTGCGATGTTCGGATGTTTTCTTAAAAACTCCGTTTATATTTTAAGAGAACATTTCTGCCAGGCCTTGACTTCATTTCTTCATTTTCCATCGTTCACAAAGTTCGAGGTCTGTTTAGATCCAACTTCCCAAGACCTCTGGCGTTCGACTTCGCGATGCTGAAGTACTGAGCAAAAGCTAATGGGCTCGAACGCGCGACTGAATTTGCTCAAAGTAGTAGACGCTGCAGCGACATCTAACGCTGCAGTTTATTAAGGAGCGGCTTTTGTCCAGCGACAGTGCGTGGGGTGAAGAGACTGTAGACAGCACCCGCCCAGACCATCATAAAACCTTTCATGACGAATTTGCTCCAGCTCTAGGCATGCATGGATGGATGGCGTTAGATATGGTTACAGAGGCAATATCATTCGAACGAACGGTATTATGTACATGTAGTTTCCCGTTATCAGTGGCGTTCAAACGATGTTGCTTCAAACATCATGTTTAGGATCCACCATTCTAGTAACTCGAAGGGGAGCAGTTGAATCCAAAGCAGTTTTGGAATGGCACTGGAATATAAATTTACCCTGAGCTGAGATATTGTAGGCACAGACGTGAACTCGTCAGACTTAGTCACTCATTGGCCCTTGGTTGCTAAAACGAACCAGTGTTTGAGCTCAGACGATTGGTGTACTAAGGATTAAACATAAAAAGGTTCTTGAACTTTTCATTTTTCCGTGAAAAAATGACTGACAAGTTTTTTGTAGCCTTTGTAAAAGCGTCGAAATTTTCCTTATATTTTCTTAACGTTGGAACTACCATCCTAAACAAGGAAGTTGTATGAGTTCCAGGCCAAGAAAGTGTGCAACATACGCCTCGTTACTTGCGTAAGGTTGAAATAATTTTTATTGTTTCGCTCTTTTTCATCCCGAGGAGAGAGGCGGCGTCGCTATATGTTGCAATTTGGAGCACGTCTTTTTCGTTAAATAAACGAAAAATATTCATCATTGCAGTCTTTTGCGCAGATAATGCTACGTAATCGGTCGCATTCCGTGTTGTGTGTTGTTCCCGCAAAAGGAAATTGTGCTTGATGAGAAGTCGTGTTACGATTCCTTCTATAATTGCAATGAGTGTTGTTTTCACATTCTTTGATCGGTTCCTATTGAGCTCGAATCTTGTCGGCGGCTGAGTCGAGCTAAAATATTGTGCAAAATGCCATTTTTGAAATTCCTCAAACAAAATTTCAGCTTCTTTCTTCATCTCATTTTACTTTGTTACTTTTATTGGCAGAGTGAATTTGAAAGCTACGTTCATAAAAAAATACATAGTTGAAAAAACGTAGTTTTTGGAAAAATTTCTGTGTTCTGTAAAAAAATGTTGTCATCCTTCCTTACACCCAACTCGTCGTACATCACCTTATTAATAAAATCTTATTATCTTATCTCGCATTATTAAAAGCGTGAATGTGTTTTGCTTTTCTCTGGTTTCGAAACTAGGTTAAGATCAGTCGTTAACCCAGCCAAGATCGAAATTAACCTTTATGCTAGACTTTTAGTTAGCCTTTATAAAATTAGACTTTTTTGTGTTTAAATTTACATCTAAAGTTCCCTGCAAATCATCTCTGTGTACGATTGATATGTAAAGTTCATTTACAAATCATTTATATCTTCGACTGATGCCTAAAGTGCATCTAAAAGTCATCTATACGTTCGATTGATACTTAAAGTTCATTTACAATTTTTCTATATGTTAGATTGATACCTAAAGTTCATTTACAAATCATCTATATGTTCGATTGACACCTAAAGTACATTTACAAGTCATCTATGTGGTGTAGTGGCAATGCGGTGTCGTTTAACAAGGCTTATGTTTACGTCTGAGAAGAATCGTTGCACCAGAAAACTCATAGTGGTCTCTGATATTGTATTTTTGTACTTCTGGTATCTCGGCATGGAATAAAGTTTGGCTTTAGATCCTAATTTCACTAGCGCACTTCCCATCCATTATTTAATTTGAGTTATCCTAAATATCAACGAACGATTTGAACGACGGTTTGATTTTGATATGTAATGTTTATTCTAATGAGAATTGTACAGATTTCTTCTGAAGATGGAATTTTTGAATACACCTGTGTTAAAATTCGGTGTGACTCATGATATTTCTTGAAGTATTTGTATACTATTGTATTGTGTGCAATTTAAGTTTTTGCATTCACAAATGTCTGAGCTTCTTTCACATTTACCTGGTCAGCTTACTTACTCACTTACTCATAGACTGTCACGTCTGAAAATCATGTTTGTGCCCCATTTGCAGGGAAATTGTTCCATCGTTTTTAGCAAATGTTTTTTTTATTATACATATATGTGACACCATACTTGTGACACCATACATGTGACGCCATACATGTGACACCATACATGTGACGCCATACATGTGACACCATACATGTGACACCATACATCATCCACACATGTGACACCATACATGTGACACCATACATGTGACACCATACATGTGACACCACGCATGTGACACCATACATGTGACACCATACATCACACACACACGTGACACCATACATCACACACACATGTGACGCCATACATCACACACACTTGTGACACCATACATCACACACGCATGTGACGCCATATATCACACACGCATGTGACACCATAGTCATAGCTCAAACGTGTGGTACGTCGACCAAAGGGCGGAGTAGCATCATAGCGTCTCAAAATTAAAACGCTCTGTTTTGAGCGGTACCTAGACTAGGACCGAGACCTAGAGCTTGGCCGAGGCCTAGACTGGGACCGAGACCTAGACTGGGACCGAGACCTAGAGCTTGGCCGAGACCTAGAGGTTGGCACGAGGAACATTGATGGTCCACAGAGCAGGGAACCTGAGGCTGTAGCGCGACAAGTGCATGTGGTGGAGCTGCCGCATCTCGATCGGTTGGTTTAATGAGACCTAGTGGACGGATATTCGAGAGTTTCGTTTGTTGTCTAGTGAGTCTCACCGAAGATTTATATCCTCGATCGTGGTCTCATTCTTGTACTTCAAATTTTCAATAAAATCGCTGAATTTGTTTCAAGTCGTTTTAATGCCCATTCACAGCATTCACTCACTATTTGTTTTTCAATTTTAGGTTAGTATTCGAACACGAGGTCAGTGTACTGACGTTGAAGTCACAGCACAAAATCAGTCTCATTAGTCAAAAGAAAGGTAAAATTTAAATTCAGATTAGGGCTTATTGTAATAACAGGCCATTCTTCTGAATTTTTTTTCATAATTTACTTTATAGTCATATTTTTATGGCAACCACCACGGGAACAGTTTACCTAAGGGCTGTGCATGTGGGATTTTCAAATGAATCTGCTGACTTCGCACGTTCATTTAAAGTGAGCTTTTAAAATATTTAGGCCCCTGGGCGGGTTAGCCTTCACTCGTCTGCTCAGTGCTGCAGAAGGAGCGAGCGTATGAGAGTATGTGAGGCTATGGGATTCGATGTGAGGGGTTGCAAGAGTACTCTTTGCGATGAACTGTCACTTCAGTTAATAAAATTGTTTGTTAGATTATAGCTAAAATGATTCTTTTTTAACATGTGTACCAGAGCCCATATTCCCGTATAGGATCTGCCGCTACAGGATATGCAATTTAAACAAAACTTGTTACTGAATATTTAAAATATTCATCGTTTGTACTTAAGTTTGCAAATATTCTCAATCAATCTGTAGAATTACTCTTTAGTCAGAGTAAGTTAAACTTTCGACTCAAATACCGTAGACTTATGCGGGGATTACTACAGATTGCTCGCTTGCGAGTCACCATCATTCGACGTACATATAAAAGTATGCCATATTACATTTACGTCACTCATGTGCGTGACAGTTTCTTGACATGTGTGTGACACATATGTACATGTGAGTCAACAAGCACAACACTGTTCACTAACTGTTATATAGTAGGAAAGCTCCTCACTTATTAAACATTCTTTACCAGCAAAGGAAAATACAATCGTAAAAAAGTAGTAAAACTGATTTAATTTCTTGCATAGATAAATTTTACAAGCTGAAAGCTGACTTGGTATGAAAGAACTGGTATTCAAATCATAAGAATCACTAAGTGTAAGCTTGCATCATGGGAAAGGACGACTTGAATAACATTCTAAGTATTTTTTATTACAAATATTTTTTTGTCAGCTTCCAATTTGAATACGGCTCTGAAATTTAGAGGTATGTCCTTTGTAATCAGTGGCTTTAATCTGCAGTTTTTTATTTCTATTTGTTTTATCTGTACTTAAAAACACGGGGTGCAACAGGAAACCCCTCCTGCCTCCGAGCCTCTCCCCAAAAGTACTGCGGATTTCCAGGTTCGAGTCTAGGAATTTCCCGTGCAATGAAGGTGATGATATTTTATGTGAAGGGAGAAGGAATAATCTTGAAAGCCTATGGGTAAATTTGAAGTAAGACCGCATTCTGTTTGCGTTGGTAAGAGCTATTATAAATTAACGGGAATTAATGCAGAAGTCTGTAGGACTGAGAGAAGTGAATCGACGATGTATCTGATTAAATCCCCCAAAATATAGCATCAAAAAAGTTTTTTCCATTTGAAACAATTCTACTACACACACAAATGCTATATAGGAAAGTTATCGTGACGTTTTCAATGTCTGATATTTTCTTGAAGGAATTCGACGATTTAGACTGGTAACCATTTACGTAAGAAAACAATTCTTTTACACACGCACAGCCTAAAGCGAGGTATCATTATTCCCCCATAGAGTGCTAGATCGGTTCCAGCAAGCAGCCGTACTACAGACGTCTTTCGCATACTGCGCTAGATACTCTAGCATACAACCGCTCTACAGTTTTTCCCCGTGTGTTGCGCTAGATCTGCTTTATATATAGCACACAACAGCTTTAAAGGCGTTCCTCGGATATAGCGGTATCAACTAAAGCAAACACCAAAAAGCGTGAAAAATATATTTGTCCTATCAAGCAAACATTATAAGAAGCAAATAAGAAGATAAAGCAAATGTTCCTCGGAATCTATCAGGCGCTCAGTGTGGGGTGCGACTGTAGATGCTTTCAAATTTTGCATATTGAGGAGTAAAAGAAATTATCTATGGGCGTCAGCAAGAAGACGGAAGTCACGGACTTATAAATCATATATCCTCGTTACCTTCAATAAATCAGTTTCGACATTCGAGATTCAGGGCGTGCAAAGGTAATGTATTGTGTACAATGTGTACATCGTTTTATAGGCAATGGTTTTGTCTCAGCCTTTGTAGGAAATGTAGTTTGGAAAGGTAGTGTGTAGAGTGCAAAGGTAATGCAGTGTGAAAACCACGTAACTCTTATAACGCATATTGTGCAAATTCGAATCTGTCAAAGAAAATGGTAATATAATGTACTAGGAAACTGAGTAACATTTTATCTGCATAGCTTGCCTTGCTTTTGCTTTACCTCCAGGTAGCTATTTGGTTCCACAAAACAAGCCCTTGAAGCCCCAATACTTCTATAATTCATTGAATCAATTAATCCAACTATGATTCATTAAATCAATCAATACATCTATGATTCATTGAATCAATCAATACATCTATGATTCAGTGAATCAATCAATACATCTATGATTCATTGAATTAATCAATACATCTATGATTCAGTGAACATTCGATGTTAGTTTCCAATTTGATCGTGCCTTGGAACTGATTTTTTCAAGTGAGTATACGAGTGCAAAAACGACATCAGGGAATATTGGGATAGGGAAATTCTTTTCTGTCCCCTAGAAAAGCAAGCGTGAGGTCCCTAACGTCGAAGTCGGGGGCCTATTTTGTTTTCTATGAACGTAATAGTTTTTATTAATTAAGCTCGTGGATTTACCAATGTCACGGTTGACAGCCCTGTGTTACAGGAGGGTCTTTCTATCTGGTTCTGAGTTTTCCTTTTGCCTGTATAATTTCACCCGATCGTAATTTTTTCCCATGTGGGTTTTCAGTACACATAAAAACAGAAAAAAGTGAGAATATTTTCAGGTTTAGTGAATTGCTTATATCGGTTTGGAGTACGTGGCAGTTTTAAATTTATTTGACGTCAAAGAATTGTTGAAAATGTGACTGCGATCCACAAGTATGACTTTGGATTTATCTGACGGAAGGTCCGACTTCCGTCCTCTTTGGTCGACAGCGGAAGCTTCTTTGAGGACTTTTTGACTCAAAGATTCCTGCGAGTTTCAATGTGGGAACGAAACAGTTGAATTTCCAGAGGGAATTTTTGAACATTAAAGACTTTTTCGTTAGTTTCTTGGAGTTCATTGTTCTCGAATGCTTAGGGGCTACTATCAAGTAAAGCACAGAATTTTTAAAAATTAGATTTGCATGATAATGACGATTGCACGTGAAAGAAGAATTGTACGCTACATATTCCATTTTTGGACATGCGTTCACAACTCAATATGAAAGAGAAAACCAACTAATTATAATTGAATAATCGAAAAAGTAAAAAAGATGACAACGAACTTGCGGACTGAAAATTGCACACAAAAAACATGCGCAGGTCAAACGTAAGAATTCTTTCGCGTATTGCTTTTCAAAACCATTTGCGCAAGATATCGAGCGAACTCATCCCTAAAACAGCGAGCTAAAGTTAGCTGGTCATCATTTTTGAAGTCATCGTCGGTGTCGAGAAATTAGGTCCATGAATGTCAGCAGGATATCGCGGAGAAATCTTAAGCTTTATGCGACTTAACCTCCGTAAGTCTCGGAACTA
>VOMN01116203.1:0-23479 GCA_014899125.1 Orchestia grillus
TGTCGCTGCTCGCAAAATTTTGCACGGAGTTGTTTACCAAATGAGGTGTTCCTAACACTGCTCTCCACGAAAATGACCCATTTGAAATAACAAATCACTATCACCAGCTTCAATTGAGTTCATTCTAGAAGCTAAGAATTTTTTTCCGCTGCAAAAACATATTAGTTTAATGATACATCAGATTTATAATTCTGTTTCAGAAAATTGGACGAATGAGTCGTATTGATCTATTAGTCCTACTAGTATTAAGGCTTATTGGGGAGTTGAACATACTGCAGCATGAGTGAGTGAAAGAAAATATGAATTATTTTTCGTGGATAATTTGCGTGCAATTTCAGACATAATTCGACGTTACATCAGTAGGGTCAAAAATGAGACGCTAAAATGTGAGCTTCTTGACACTCACGTGTCAATAATTATAAGGCTTTTAAAAGCCCAACGCTGTATTTTATCTCTACTGTGTTAAAATTATTATTGTTTCTTCCATATTATGCATATATTACGAGGTATAAATTAGAATAGTGCTTAACTTAAAATGTTATACCGTACTTACCGCCATGAATTTCTGCTTGAAAAATGAATAGATGTCATCGGAATTTAATTAAAATTTCCCACCACGTTCTTTATTTGTGAATTACGTTTCTCATTGCAATCAGGAACTTCTTTTTCAAGGTTTTAACACACAAATAAAATTCACTCCTCACAAGTTAAGTTGATCGCTAAAATGGCCAATGAGTGTGGTGAAGGTAAGAATTTTATTACAAATATCAGTCCAAGATAACTTGTGATATGTGCATACATTACTGCATATACATAAAAATATTGAAAAATGGTAAATAACAAACATACAACTTAGGTAGCACGGACGATTTAGAAACTGTGGCTTAAATTAAAACCACACGACTAATTTTTCTCGAAGATTTTTGTAATATTAATTTTAATATAGACAATTGATCAAATCCAAAGGCAGATCTCCAAGTAAAATAAACACAAAAGAGTGTACATTAATTACTAAAATATTTGGCAAGATTGAACGTTATTTCATTCGATATATCAGCTTTTATAGTCTATTGGAAACTTATTGTGGAGAAATTAGTTATGAAGACCAAGTGTAAAGACTAAACTTTCGTTTACTTTTTTTTCAAAATACTGAGTACATGGCCTCCTTTCAATTTTAATTTCATTCCGTTATACAACAATGAGTGGCTTTTGATACACATGTATATAATGTAATATAAAGGGCTCGCATAAGTTTGAACGAAAAGTTTACTTTTCATTTGTAATTAGATTTGATCTATGGTATTATGGAAGTAGGCGCACTCTACATACCTAGTCGGCTCAAGTTTGCCTATCAAGTATTCAGTGCCACAGTTTTTTCTAAATCTATCTAAAATATAATTTTCAACCCGTAACAATGTTCATGGATCAACGTCAATATCGTTGATTCTTTATGATTAATTTAATTATTTTGAGTTTGTCATTGTGTCATTATGTAGGTGATAAAAATTTGGCTAGTAATAAAAACGGACGATGACAATTTAGCCTCAACATGAACTTCAACTTTAAAAAGTACCTTTACTTATTCCAACACGCTTTACCGTGGGGCTTCGAACGCCTTACAACTACTGATGCCTGAGGATTGTTAGGTTTGAGCTTCGTTTTCCAAGGAAAGCACTCGGTGGTTACATGAAAATCAGTGCCTGAGCCAGGAGTCAAGCCCCTACTCTACAGCTATGAGTCTATCCGTGGGCTCCATGGTATACTGAAAAGCGTGATGGCTTCGCAGCCGAGAGGATCAGGGTTCGAACCTCGGCTCAGGCAGGCATTTCACGTAACCAGGGAGTACTTCCCTCGGGAAAGAAAGTTTAAACCACACATTCCTTACATCCCTCACCACGCAGTAGTTGTAAGGCATTGAAAACCTAACGGTTAAACGTGTCAGAATTAATAAAACTTCTTATCCCGTAATGAAGGGTTTAATATGCCTTTGATTAAATTAATGCTTTTCCAGGAGCCGAATGCTCATCAGAAACTCACCTTTTCATTTGCTCCATAATTTTTGATAAATTCTTCATGTTTGTAGAATTTGAAGGCATCTCATATCGTCTTGTTGTCTTATTATCCTACAATAACTTTTTTCCGAGAAATATTCAGTGAACATAACAATCCATCCGCTAACTCAAAGAAAACGGATTTGTCTGGCGAGAAATTGGTTTGTTGGTTGAAAACGTGAGATCAGCTGGCGGGCACTGGCGCCAACTCTTCCCGAATAGTAATCGCTGTGTGTGCATATTCTGCAAAAAATTTGGTAATTTACATTCAAAGTTTGTTGTATAAGTCATGTATATGTAAATCATGTAAGGGTATGGGAAATTTTTCTATTTAGAGAAACTTTGTGGGCTCTATGGTGTACTGTTTAGTGTGGCAGCTGGAACGTTCAGGGTTCGATCCCGGCTCAGGCAAGGTATTTCATGTAACCAAGGAGTACTTTCCTTGCAAAAAGAAGCTTAAACCAAACATGACTCACATGCCTCACAACGTCAGTAGTTGTAAGGCATTAAAAACCCAACGGTTAAACATGATGAAATTAATAAAAGTTCTTTGATTACTGTGTTAATGACTAATGATTTGCTGTTCAGTGGCATGGTCATTACTTGAAGTGTAATTTTGTTGAACTCTTATCCATTTTTTAGTGCAAATTTTGAAAACTTGCATTAAATTTAAAGTGACCTACTGCATATAGCATCCCATCTATCATACAGCATTCATGTTAGTGTCGTTAGGTAGGACTATTTCTCATTAGTTCAAAAACTTATTTCTGAAAGTGTAAACAAGTTGAAAAGTTCAAAATTTGTAAATATTTTGTAACATGTCTTTGCTCTCATAAGACTCATATGTATCTTGTTCCTTTTTTGTTTGTTTAGTTATGTTAGGATAGGTTAGTCTAGTAAATTTAAAATAACAAAACTCAATGTGCATAATGTAGGAGTCATAACTTGTAAATATAGGGCTCTAATTTTTTAAATAGTTTGTGTCAATACCTTTTATTGTATCAGGAAGACTTGCATCTTTTCATATAAATTTTTCTATGCTCTGAAACCTTTTTGAAATTATTTTGCAGCACTCTAAAAGAATAGTTTTTTCCAAATTCCAAGGATATAAAAATGAAGGCTGGATAGTGAACAAGATGGTCTATGCAGTTAATTGCAGTAAAGTAAATATTAACAAATAAATAATAACTGAAAATAGGATCTTTTTGTTAACTCTGCAGCTTGCTCCGAGTATGTTTTGGCAAACTCAAGGAAGCCAGATTTGCTTACTATACTGTATACCAAAGAGCTTCTTGAATTTATGATTCCTAATTTCTAAGCTAGATTATTTTTCAATGTATATATTTATCTAGAAAGTCATTCCCATCAATTTTTAAATACATTTTTAAACTTTTCTGCAGTACAAATTGTTGGTAGTAAAGTTTGTTTATATTAAGTGCTATGGTGCTAGATTTAACCTTATATAATTTTTAAAAATAAAAGTTAATTTGTAAAACCTTAGCAATTTTATAAGAAAAGTCAATACATTACTGTGTATGTTGACATATCTTTCTTTCTTCTTTTTGTCTTTCATCTTGCAAGAATAAGATATTTCTCAGCAGCTTCTAAGAAACACTCATTAGTTTGAGATTTGTCTGTTTCTTGAAAATCAAACTCTATGTATTATATAGGAGTACAATGTATGCAATAAAATTTATCTACTTGATTTTCACATCAGTCTGGTCTTGTGAAAATCTCATCAATGAATGTCATCTGTGACTAAGATCTGTCATTTTTAATGTATAGGTATTAGCCATAGAATCAAGGAAATTGTTGTAGGCTGAACCACTTCAACCAAATCGTAGAGCATGCTATAAAAATTTGAACCATCCTTTTAAATTTGATCACTTTTTAATCATAGAGTCAACCAATAACTCCATAGATTTCAAAATTCTAAAGCTTTTGCTTGTAGTTAGAAGTAGACCAACCTTGACCTAAGATTTAACAGTAACTTAGGTATACCCTACATGACTTAGCTGTACTAATGCATAGCCACATTTTAAAACTTTTAAACTTAGTTACATAGTAGTGCTTTTACCTTGGATCTTTTTTACTGTTCTATTGTCTTATTTAAAAAATATTGTACAATCTGTTAAAACTCTAATGTACTTTCTATTACTTATTCTTTTTTCTTTTTATTGCCACTTATTGTAACAAATGCACTTCATAAAAACTGATGATGTCTTTATGAAACTAAACTGGTATGAATGTCAAGTAAAGGCTTTTATTACATCAATTGTATTATTTTTCACTCTAAATAATACATTGCCAATTTCCTAACTAAATGGCAAGAATTTTGTATGCCTCTGGTTTTGATATTCATTATGAAAACTTTCCCAATGTATCACTGAGACTTACCCTATAACAATTTCTAAATGTATTTTCACTTTCAGATCCTGCCATAATGGATGATTTTGAGGAGGAACTTGACATGGATGCATTAGCAGAACTGTTGGATGCTGAGGAACAGGAGGATGCTGCTACTTCTTGTACTCCAGCTGATGCTGAGGAGACTCCCTGCATAAAAAGTACTGGAAATACCACTCCTGTATGTGCTGCATCTCTAGGCTTGGAACTGTCTGATGAAGAGTGTGAGAATAATGCTACCCAGAAACCTTCAACTGAGAAATCAAAGTCTGCATTTTGTGAGGCATTTTCTGCTCAGCCTTCTACTTGTGGAACAACAATACAGCCAATTGATCCTTTAGAGCAAGAACTTTGCAAAATGGAAGCTAGGATGGCTGCTATTCGAGCTGAGCTATCAAAGAAAAAAAAGTTAGATTCTCCTAGTGCAAATGGTGCTGCAAGAAAATTCACAAAATTAACTCTTCCTGGGGCTGGGGCTGCTCATGAAACTGAGAGAAATTTATCTGATAGAGAAGCAAAAAAAGTACTTCAAGATTTAAAGAAGCAAAAGAATAGAAGTATTGTTCATGGGGGTGAGACCGACTCTGAGGATGATGAAGATAATCGAAACCCATTTGAAACTCGGTACAACTCATATGGCCGTTCCTTGAAAAAAAAATTAGAAGAGTCTGACAGTCCCCACCATTCAAGAAAGTTTACAGAAAGTTTTAGCAATTTGTCACCTTCAATGTCTTCTGCAAGTGAATGTAACCCACCCCCATCCAATTCTTCTGACAATTACTCAACATTGAAGTCTCTTGCTCTCAAGCGCCAGCAAGTTAGGGATAAAATAAAAGAGGGGCAGAGTTGGCAGGGTGCCAGTGGATCCTTGGTGCCAGTTGGTGGCACATTGGGGCAGCTCACTCCCGCTGAGAAGAATGCCATCAGATGCCCTTATTCGGGTATCTTTGTTGTGTAAGTTGGGATATTGGTAGAAGCTAGCAACATTATTGCTTCTCTCTAGCATTGCAGATATGCATGTGTAGATATGCTTCTTTGTTAACTTTGAAATAAGTTTTATTAGTTGTATTTACCATAATTATTCATTGAATAGAATTGAAGTACCAGATATAGCGGTTTGTAACTGATTTTTCTTGAATTTAGCTAAATTATATTTATATTTTTGTTCAGATTGGTTATTGTAATACTTTATTGTTACTAGGTTAAGTTATTTCTCATAGATTTAATTGTAGTTGGATGCCAAAATGGCATGAATGAATGCTCTTCTGTGTAATCATCAAACCTTATTCTCAATGCATGTTCCAGCATTAACGCGATAAGCTACAAGTTCTTTTGTGTATGTGTCTTCTAATTTGACCAGCTGTACAGATTCACTTCAATGTACTCTACTATTGTTAAGTCATGGAAAATAGATGAGCTTCGGCAGATTATTAAAGCTGTCCCTCCAATATAGCAACTTTTCAGACTCTAAAATATTGATTTGCTCTTCATTATGCCAATCAAATTACTCTATTAATATCTTCAATACTGATGTATGATAGATACATAAGAATGTTCCATTGGTTACTGAAGAATAATTTCTATCACTACATTGAGAACAACTCTGAGAACAGAGTTTTTTTGATGGAATTAGGAAACCTATGTTGAGAGCATTAAAACAGTTGTCAACCACCCAATATTTTCAACACTTACTAATTTTGGTGTCACCCACATTGGACTAAGTAATGCAAAAAGCAATATATATTTGAGTGGTTGCATTTCAGACACGTGTTTCAGTTGAGATTTGCTTTACTTCACAAATGTTGGCAACAGACTAACATAGAATAGTAAATGCTTATTGCTTCAATAACTACCAGGTCCCCAGAAGTGACAGCATCACAAATGCAGGAGCGAATGGAAGGCCGTCGTCACGTGTCCCTGTCCACCATCCCCCTCCACCTGCGGGGTGGTGAGATGGAGGGGGACTGGGTTACCATTGCTGTGCTGGTGGCCAAGTGTCCTCCTAAGACTTCTCAGAAGGTATTCACACTTTTGCGTTAATTCTACCATGATTTAACAGTTCTGGTTGTGAAGTCCCATGAAATGCTGTAAGAATGTCTTCCTGCATTGTTGTGCATCATTGATCATTTGTACATAGCACACATCCAATAATAAGAAATATCTCAATTAGTAAGAAAAATTCTAAATTAAAATGTGCTTCTGTATGTGTGATACAAGGTTTGAGGTCATAGTTCCTATGATGAAATCTGCTTTTGGGAATTCGATCCGCCCTGAATGAAGAACTATGTGACGTTGTTCAAAAGCTTGGGGACTGATAAATAATTATCTCAAAAGAAAATTTGAAATTTAAATTTCCTAGCACACACCATACACAATATAAGATAGAAGTTAACGGACCTGCCTTCTAAACTTCACTGGTGCTGGTCATAAAATTTATTTACACTGCGTGAGCAATTACTTGTAGGGCTAATGTCATCTGTGAAACCAGATATCCTCCAAACAGTATTCCTGCTGGAACATTCCTAATTTTGGGAATCCTGTGTGCAGGGAACCCAGTACTCCATTTGGCAGCTGAGTGACCTGCGGGACTGCACCAAAACTGTTGGTCTCTTCCTGTTCTCTGGGGCCCACAGCCGTCTCTGGAAAACCACCATTGGCAGTGTTGTTGCTATTCTCAATGCTCAAGTAATGAAGGTAAATGTTTCATTATACTACTTCTGTACCTTTGAAAATATTGAGAAGAAAAGCACTACCTCCAGGTATGGGAGTTGATTCTCTTTGATATTTTTTGTATCTGTCTTATGCTTTCAATTTTTATTCGTATTTTATTCTTCTCAACTTTACAAGTACCTTATCCAAAAGTTTTGACTTCTGCTGCTGTGTCAGGTGTTCTGGATAATTTGACTTCTAGAAGATGGAACGCCCTGAGTGGGGTGTATGCGCAAGATATTTTTTCAGTTACAATTCATGTGATCAATTTCACCTCTGTTTTAAAAACGGTGAATTTAGAGTGATTCAATGAACACATTTTTTATCAGTGAATCAGTGATACTATAACAGTAGTAGAATCTATAAAAAGAATTAATTTGGAACGTTTGAATTGTTTTGTGTAGTAATTTTTTTACCTAGTTCTTTGCTGACTTCTTTACTCTTTGTATCATATTTCTTTACTCCACTTCGTATTACTTAAATGTTGCTCTCACATTTATTGACAAAATATTGTCTTTGTTGATCAAGTTCTTTGAAGATAGCTCTACATATTGAAATGAACCATCAGACAAGCCCAGGTTCTCATTGTTCAAATGTTGCCAGGACCGGCAGGGAGAAGCTTCGTCCAACCTCGTGACGCTGTCCATCAACAACGCGCTCAACCTCATGGTGATGGGCTCAGCCAGGGACCTGGGATGGTGCAAGGGAAGGTATGTAGTGCAGGGACAGCAGCGACATTGTGCAACACGTCTGTGTGCTGGTTATTTCAACGGGGCACTTTGTTGATTAAAGGTGACAGACTCGCCACTAATAAGTCATGCAAATTCGAATTTTCTGCAAGACCAAGAAAAAAGTGTGAATGAATAGTAACGAATTTTTTGTGAACAAGGGTAAGGTACTGGCACTTCTGAAAGCAAATGTACTGGATGAAGTACATGAATTGCTCGACGTAGCTTGTTGATTCCGGTTTATTTCTTGCTCACTACCGCAATTAATGTACGAGGTTGTAATGAAGTGATCGTAAGGGTGTAGACAGTGACGTTGTCCTGACAAATGAACGGCTCTTCGATTTAGAAAGCAAGTTCATGAGATGGCTCAGAAACTCAGTTTAGAGAATATTATAATGCTTAGGCAGGACAAAATCTGAACCATGGTCATCATTTCATTTTGTTGGAAATAAATTTTACGATAATGGGATCGTTTTTTTTTGTGGACAGAACAAAAGCGAACGGAGCGTGCCGGCAGTTCGTGAACAAGTCGGTGTGCGAGTTCTGTGTGTACCATGTGCAGCGCGAATATCAGAAGTCGTCCTCGAAGCGTGCGGACTTGCAGAGCAGCTTCTCCGCGCGTGGCCCCAAGACATCATCTCTGCAGCAGAAAGTCCTCGGCAAAGACCAGGTGATTGCTGCTCTCCTCTCTTTTACTTCATACCAACAGCATATGTGTTGCCCTAGTTAATTGTATTTATAGTTCAGATGGTCTGCACAATTTTGAATTGTGGCTATTAAAATTGATATTGCATATTATTTTCTGTGCATATAAGTAGGAGTTTATATTAGCTGATGGCATGATACTTCTTATACTGATGTCCAGTCTTACAATCTGATACATAAGGTCCCGTTGATATAATTACAGTACTGAATCAGGAAGCTAGTCTACCTTGCTTTCAATAGGGATTTAGGTTACTCTTGTCTGAAAACTTTCGTATGTTATTGGGAAGCACACAGAAAATCATTGTCGGTAAGTTAGTCTCAAGTGTGTTGGGATAATAAAATTATCTCTATTCCAACTTTTTGTTGCATGGGCTTTATGTTTACGTACTGTATCTAGTTGATGTGATCGGAATAAGTTTTCACATACGTGTCTTCTTAGTTCACACAAAAAGTTAAATTTACAATTGAGCCTTGATGCAAATATTTGCGTCTATCAAAACGAATAAGGGCTTTTTCTGGTCAAAAACTTATTGCATCCACTATGATGCACAATGTCGAATTCACACAATGGAGACAAGGTGCCCTACCTAATATCTTTTATTCAAGTTATTTTATGCTTTTTTCTTGTACATCAATTTTTTGTTGTTTTGAAATGTCATAGCCATCTCTTCAGTCGATGGCGGCGGCATGTGACAAAAAAAAGAAGAACCTTTATTAATTCCAACACGTTTTACCGTTGGGTTTTCAATGCATTACAACTACTGGCGTTTTGAGGGATGTGTGGTTTAAACGTCCTTTTCCAAGGGAAGTACTCCCTGCTTACGTGAAAATGCCTTCGACTGAGCCGAGATTAGAACCAGGGTCCTCTCGGTTACGAGGCCAGCACGCTAGCAGTACGCCGTGGAGCCCTCCACAAAAAAAGGCTAAAGCTAGGCAACCAGCCTAACCGTATTCTCATTGCTTTCTGTTGTTCCATGTACGTTGTCCATTTGTACTGGTGGGAAGTAGGTGCCCCTCTTCACTCACAGAACCTCTCACGCCGTGCCGTGTTTCCTTCTAAATCGCAGTCTCCATCTGACTCGCTCTGTCACTGCTCTTATTTAACACTTTGCCAACCAAAGTGTTTTGGCGATAAGGCTGCGTTTAGTTTAGTTCGAAAAATCAGCTGCACTTTCACGTACGCATGCAATATGCCTGCATTTTAATTAATTCCTCGGCTCGGTATGAAATTCTAGCAGCATCAGTCTGAAAATAAACTTTAATATCCATTCAGCTAGATCGTAAGTGGTTATCCTCATACTAATCTTCACCAAGACCCCCGGGAGTCTAATGCTGCAGTGTAAATATCCAGTCTAACTTTTTCGCTGGAGCGTCTGTAATCATCTATAATTTTGAGCGCCGAAAGCCACTTTCGCCGCGTTTCAATGAGGCGGCGAAAGAGTTAGACTGGGTGGTGTGAGCAGAAGCTTTTGTGCCCAGGTGTTCTACGGTGGCAAGCTGTACACGGGTGCATCGAGTGGCCCCGTCGTCCCTGCGCGGCAAAACGCTTCGCACAAAGCCAAGGACTTGGCCACTCTCAGCTCTCTCAAGCTCAAGCTCAAGACTGACCAGCTCATGGAGGTCGATCGCAAGAAGTCGTTTGTCTTGAAGCACCTCACCAACAAGGAGGTCTCCGTTGTTCAGAGCATGGTCAAAAGCAACGATTCATTGTGAGTTGAATGTGGCCTCTCAGGTATTCTACTTCTCTGAGGAGAGTGGTTGAACTCTTTTGCAAGAGTTCATTGTTGCTCGCGCATTGACGTTCGTGCATTGTGGCATGGAATGTGAGGCTGTTGTTAGAGAGCGAAGAGTGTATCCCTCTGGATGAACTATCCTGTTTGTCAAAATAATGTGAAGGTGTTGCAAATCCTTACGCATTCTAATACAATGTTGTAATTTGTCTTTTGCGTAAGTTCTATTCGTACTTGCGTGACGTTGATGATTATTGCGTTTATCTGTGACCAGAGGAGACCGGCTGCTCGCTCCGACACCTGGGGCGCGTAATTTATTGCGTCACAAAGCTCAGGAGGATGCGACTCAGCAGCAACAGGCCAAACGCGACCTGGGGCTGCCTGTCTCTCTGTCTGCGAAGGACCTGCTCAAGATGACTCACAATGAAGCGCAGCAACGCAAGATCCAGGTGAGCTGCACCTCGACTTAGTGTGTGCGCCGTGCAAATGTGGTCCCCATTGACAACATTCTGCCACTTAAGGTGCATTCTTGGATTAGGCTCTTCCAAGGGCTAATTAAAAAATCGTGAAAATCATCACTTATCATTTGTTAGTAGACAACTTTTCTCGCGAAAAATAGTGATGTTTTATTCAGCATTTTGTTTCATTTTTTTTTCCAGCAACTGAAGCGACAGGGAACATCCACATCTGGTGCTGCCTTACCAGGCACCCCTACTCTGGGCCGCGGCTTCAGCCCCGGACAACACATAGACCTTGACGTGTCTCCCCCCTCCAGACGGGCATTTGACCCTGCCAAGGCTAAGGCTTTAGCCATCCTGAAAAAGAAAGGTGATTTGCTGAAACCAGCAGAGAAGAATGATGTTCGCAGCAAAGACAAAATTACCGATCCTGAGTTTGTGGAGCGAGTGCAAAAGAGGCTACGGGATACGGTTGGCAATGACGAAGAAGTGATTGATTGTAAAAAGCAGAAATTAGACAAGGAATCTCGAAGCTTACTTGGAAGTGTGGATTTAAATTCCGAAAAAATAAAAGAAATGCTCGAAAAGAAATCTCGGCACAGTAATTTGGTTGACGCTGAAGAAGATGCACTCATGGAAAAATATTACTCGAAGTTAGAACATAAGGAGCAACTCGAAGAAAAACTGGCGACGACGATGGAAGTTGCTACTAATGCAGTCATATGCAAAACGTGCAACTACCAAGCCGTCATTCAGAGTCAGTTCTGCAAAGACCAGGGCCACATGGTCAAGGCTGTTAAGGCTATGAAGAGGTTTTATGAATGTTCAAAATGCAAAAGACGGACGGTCACGCTCGATAAAATGCCAGGGAAGCCATGTGGAAATTGTGAGCAAACTTCCTGGAGAAGAGTGGCCATGGGTAAGGCCAAAAAAGGGCCCACACTGGAAAGCGAGGTGCTCTGCCTCAGGGGCAACGAGCAGAAGCATTTTGGAGGCCACGCAGAGAAAGCCTTCCTCCACATTGACGGTTAGCGCCTTCACGCGCCTAATTCTGGGTCGACTTGCGAGTTCTTTTATTTTTGCTGCAAACTCGGCTATCAATTAGTACTGGCTTACCTTGCCACTCTTGAATATATTTTGCAACTTGAAAAAATGTGCTCTACATAATTACGGTAGAAATTGATATTTTTAGTCAAATAAGACTTGATATGATTCTACTTTGTGGATTTCACCGAAGAGAGTGTAAGCAGTCAGTATCTTTCATGTCTCCATTCAATGGGGTAATCAGTACAAAACATTTTCGTCGTAAGCATTGTAATGTTCGATTAAAGTATTCAGTTAACGCATTATTGCTTTGCATTTTCATGCTTCAGAACAAGCCGCTCAGACTGACGTGCATCCAGATTATGCGTTTTAGTATCAGGTTGCGATGCAATTTAAAGCTTGTTTTTATTCCATTTACTAAACGTTTGAGAGCTATGAAAGGTTTTGGAGTCCAACGACCGAATTCTTCACGCGTTTGCCAGAACCTTCCAGTTGTGAGGAATCGTAGCATATGTGTATGTCCTCGAGCCCGCATGAAGCCATTTTCAACGTATTGATTTGTGGAACTTGCAAATCCGTCGCATAAGCGCCGTTTCCGCGTAGTTTTCTACATAGCGGCCTTAGCTGTGGTGTACTCGGTGTTTGGAAGTCGATAGTCGAGTAATTTCTTTGTGGATTTAGTTACTTACCTGATTTTTGAACGTATTAAGGTCTTGGACGGCTGAAGCTCGGATTCTCGTGCTGTTTTTCCATTTTTGTAGTTTACCTAGAACTTTGTAAACTTGGAATTGCTGCAATCGAACTTTTAGTTTTGAACTAATTGTTAACTTTATATTGCGGTAGCGATATTTTGTGTCTTAATGACCAGGTGTTTCAGTTCTCATGGTTTTAGTCGCACTATTTTAATTTTAATTTAATTTATTTTGATGTGCTTAAGAGAAATAGATGGTAATTTCCGTCAATTTTTTCTTAAACCTAGTCACTATATTTATTTTTCGAAAAAGGTGAAATCTCTAAACAAGTCGTTGGTCAAACTTTACTCCACAAATGTCAGGAAAAATGTACCTCAAATTCATAACAGGTGACTGCCTCGTTCATTTGAAATAGAATATGTTCTTTTGTGTGTACAGGGTATATTGGTAAATGCATACATAGATTTTAAATATTATTATGTATGTATGATACTGGTTAACTTTAAATAGTTCAACTTCAACAGGTAGAATAAATAGATAGATGTGACTTTAGAGGGCGTAAAATGGGCAACAAGGTTGGAATAGTTTGGTTTGTCTATCATATGTTATGGGAACTGGCGTCTGCTGAGAGGACACTTAGGTTATCTCAGCTATAAATAGGCCTTCGAGACGTCTTTCATGTCTTTTTTGCATCTTTCTATTTTCATGCGGTGTTCGCTTGTTATTCATCTATTTTTCTTTTTAACATGCCGTTTCTATGCGCTCGCAATTCTGTGTGGGAACTCGCCTATGCGTAGATTTCACGTTCTCTGCAGTCCATACTAAGTTGTCCATTTTTTAGTTCTCTTGAGATCGCATTTGAACTAATTTATTAACAATAGTAGTATTGATAATTATACTTAACTGATGCGATGGAAAAGTACGGTATCAAATATGCACAAAATTATTAGTATTCAAAATCAGTGTACGCAATTTTCAGGTACAGCATATATATTGCTACTTGTTCAAGGCAATAAGGAGTCATCACCGACTCTAAAAGTTGAGAAGAAATCATCACACATCTGTCACGTTTAGAACAGGAACAAATGCTCGAGTTGCGTGTCGTCCTCAGACGAGGCCACCGCTTCTTAAGCTATAGGCCGTCCGATTAGGGGCTGTATCATTTGTGTGTTCCTATGGGTGACGCTTCTGCTAAAAAATTATCACTGTGATTTGCTTCACATAGAGTTTAGGGTGTCGAGATCCAACCCTTAGACTTCTCTTAACCCTGAGTCTGACTGATTATCTTTTGTAAATGATGAATACCTTTTATGGGGGCTCATAGTGAGTGTGCCTGACTAAGGATCGAACTCTACAGAATAGTGACAACACAGACAAATGGGACTCTTGCCTTCATTCAAGTTTCTCAAGCTGAACACGTATGTGCGAGTCGAGGTTCCAAATCTCGGCTCAAGTTTCTGCTGTGCTGAGAGTCTTCTTTGGCCCAAGTGAAGTTGAAGGTTCGGTGAAGAGAAGCTTGTCAGGTGTGTGTTACGGAATGTTCGGTGAGAGGTGTAGTTAGACCCGTCTAAGCTTGGTTTGACTTAAGATAGTGGACTCTAATAGCTGAAATCGGAAGGCATGTGAAAGCTCTGATAGCTGCCTGTAACTCGAACGGCAGATCAGAATATACTGACACGTAACCTAAAGGTCTCAGGCTGACGAAAAAAAGAACCTGTATTAACTCCAACACGTTCTACCGTTGGGTTTTCAATACCTTACTATTGCTGGTGTGGTGAGGGATGTGTGGTTTAAGCTTCCTTTTCCAAGGGAAGTACTCCGCAGTCACGTGAAAAGCCTCACCTGAGCCGAGGCTCGAACCCAGGTCCTTTCGGCAGTAAGGCCATCACGCTAACCACTACACCATGGAGCCCACAAGATAAGCGCGCAGTTGGCAACTTTTGGGCAATAGGTTGATCCAGTCTTGACCGTGATGGGCAGAACCCGATAGGGTAGCACATTTGATGCCCAGGGTGCTCGCAGTGTCTCGATCAGGAAGCTTTTGAACGATCCACTATTTTCTCAATCACGGGCCGCAGAGCACTAGAAGGGCTTCTGTTTTTGTAGGTTGCGAGTCGAGCTCATGTTTTTTATTTATTCTGTGCATTTTTCTAACGAGTATTTTCACCGTCAACCTAATAATACTCATTTGCATTGTTACGATGAATATATGCAAGTAATTCCATTTGTGGTAGGGAAACAGAAGCCTATTGTCTGGCATGCAAACTGTTCGCAACCTTGATGAAAACCAACAAATATTGGCTAAAATGGTATGTGAGCCGTATTCACTTCATTAAAATAATCCAGAACATCCTTGATTAATATTGCTTCAATTTAAACAAAGATTCCAGTGAGGAATAATTAACCCAAATTTTGCTGGTGATTATACTTACAACCGTCAGCTTATTTTCATTCACAAAATATTTTTATGTGAATAATCATGTAGAAATATATGAATTTCTCTAAGGGTTAGAGTTTCATTACTCTCTATAAAGCAACGCAATCATATGCTTTGTAAATAGTAAATGTATCGAATGATTCAATTGCCTCGGTTCAAATAGCGGATCGGATGCCAGTGTACCTATTGTTTATTTTGCTGTGCGAGTGCTGATATGTAGTTGGATACGGTGTCCTAATTTGTTCGCGTCATACAGATCTAGTAACGAGTATATGATAGAGTGAAGCCATGTTTTTTTTCGTGCTAAGGTCTAATATTCGAGCCTTGAAGTTGAATAAAGCCTAATATAATATAGTATCTTTCACCTCACTAGCTTTGTAAATGGGCCATCACTTTCGAGTACCTCCTGCTATCTTTCGTCACAATATGAGTCACTTAGTAAGTTTGATTATATTTATGGGCCTTCTTTTGTGCTCTAATTCTTTAGTGTTGGAGGGAAAGTGGGAAAGTCGAAACGAATTTTTCTTGTTTCTTTCTAAATTTGGGTTTCAAAAGACTAATCCTCATGAAGGAGCTTCATCAGAAGGATTTATTTTTGGTAATATTACATCTTTGAATCAAGTGGTAAGTACTTCAAAGAATTGATGCTGTACATAAATAATATGAGAAATTTAAATTTTGCTGATGAACATGTAGTTCCCGAAAACATGTGCAATATAAATTCATTTTTCTGTATGTTTCCTTGTTAAATGTTCGAAAACATATTTCTGTGGCTAAAAAAAAAATTTACCCAGTGATACTAAAGTGAGGGTTATATGATGAATGGAATGCCCTATGCAAGCAAGATGCTCAGTTGAAGTTAACAGTGACCTAAATATGAAATTGATCCTATAATTTACTAGGTTTGTCATGTACATCAGCAATTTTTACATCTTTATAGGTAATTTTTGTTATATGTACTAAACTGAGGCCAACTGCACAGAGCTTTGTATACATTGAACTGTTATTATTTTAGTATCATTGTATTGTAGGAATTTTTTAAGTGGCAGAAACATATTTCCAAAAAGTTTCACACTATAAAAAAAAGTTAGATTAGGTATGTGCAAACCCTTGCTATATGAAACAGCTTAATGGTGCAAACTACAAAAACTTAGCCAGATTTTCACACATTGAATGCTTTATGAAGAAAAGGACCCTTGATTGTTGGCCACAGTTAAGTAAATATTAGCCAGAAGCTATCAGAAAAAACTTAAAGTATCCCAAATGGTCTTGTGTGGTGGTGTATAACTGTGATCTCTGGTACTCCAATAGTTATGTTTTAGTAACATGTATAGTCTTTCTTTTTGTATTTGTACAAAATGTTAAAAAATTATTATGCATCTAGGACCAGTGCATTTTAAGTGCAATGCATTAGCTAAGGAATTTGGTAGTGAGTAGTAACTGTAGTATCTATCTCTCTTGCAAACATACATTTAAATAATGCTTATTTGTTGCAGGACGACAGCATTTCTCCTCAGCTGAGCCGATCAAAGAGGCTAAAAACCAGTGCAACATTGGCTCTACTTCCTCGGCAATTTTTCTTCAATTTTTATGGGAACTCATCTCTTGCTGCGGTTAACTCTCCTGCTAATTATGACAAAATTTGTCAGGACATGTTCAAGGTGAATTTTCTTATCCCAATTATTTTGTAGCTGCTATAATAATTTTTAGATTTATAACATCCAAATTCTTTGGAATAGATGTATATTAAATTTTTACTCTTTGTCAAAGGCTTTTTTTTTATTCTAGTACATGCAGATTTTGTGAAATTTCATTATCTATCTAATCTACTTGGTTAAATGTGATATGCTACAGCTAGTTTACATTGATATATTTGTGTTTCAATAAGTTTGATTTGAAATTAGTAGTATCTTGAATATTTCTATTGATAGTAAATTTTGTTATTAGTCTTTGGGATTCTAATCACTTGGCTATAATGAAAAATTGATATAAATAATAAAATAATGAATCTTTGAACTAAGGATGTGCTCACTGAAGCATACGATGCTCACTGCCATGTCGCTGGCCTAGAGGACTTTCTGCGACACGTGCCCTGCCCTGTGGGACAGTTGTGTGTGGATGAGGACAATCCAGACAATGTGATCCCTCTGTCGCAGCTGACCTATGCTATCAAAGACATCAATAACCCTAGGTGAGTCTGGCTACCCTGTCTTATGCATGGGGCTGACAGATATATTGATGGAAATAGTGGGTAGGTTGTAAGTCAGCTGAGAATTAGTGTGTTGTGCTTTTATCTGTGTTAGGTCCAATTCATCTGAATACTAAAGCAATTTCTGTTAATATATAAGATTTTGTTTCAGCATTGCTAGTTAATTTTATTAAAAATAAGAATTCAATTCCTGATCTTCCTTTGTATAAAGTTAATCATTCACGTGACTCCTTGAGCTCTTCTCTTTTGTCAATATAAAAAAAAATTACATATTATGTTAGCAAAATATCACAAGTCAATCTCATAGAGGGAACTACAATTTCAAATTTAATAATAACATGAAGGCTGGTAAAAATATTTCCCACTTTTAACACTTGGTATATTTATAATAATCACTAGAGCTTTTGACTAGAGCCTAAAAACAGAAAAAACACAATAAAAAAAATTGAAATATGACAAAAGAAAAAGAACTAAAATTACATGCAATGGTAATCAAAACCAGCCCACAATGTTAGACCCCAATATTTTGAGAGGTTTCAAACTGACATGGTCATTCAGGGATGGATGGAGTTTATGGATTAAAATGCTTTCAAGAGCAGGTCTGTAGTGGTAATAGATGCTATAACTTCAAAATTTGCTATCTATACCAGATGATCAGATGCTATAGCATGGTCTCTAATTCTACTATTACGAAGGAGAGCTATCTGTCCTCCAGCCCGAGAGGAGAATCCTTTATGCTGAGCAACACTCGTGTCCATAAGTCACTGAATAACCGCGACAGTTTGACACCACTCAAAATAATGGGGGGCTAACATAGTGAGGTGGTTTTGATTACCAGTGAAAGTAGTTTTAGTTCTTTTTCTTTTGTCGTTTATCAAGTGTATAAGAATAGTATATTGATTTTATTATGTTCTTTCTGTTTTTAGGTTCTGCTAAAGATGAGTAAAGTGTATAATAGAAAGCTTTAGTGATTTTAAAAATACATAACTGTGAAAACTGCAAAACGTTTTTACCAGCCTTTGTGTTATTATTCATTTTGTAATTACATATTAGGTTTGTGGTGCAAAATTTTATTGCACTATTATTGAATTATTTAAAGCCCTAACAATATAACTATAAATCTTGCTTTTTAATACATGAAAACATTCATGGTATTGATGTTTAGGTTCTTTTGCTTTCGTGTTGCAGGTTTTGGTACCTTTCATTGGTGGCCTGCACCCTGAACGAATCATGCAACTGGCAGTACAGTGACTCGGTCAGTGTGTCGTATCACCTCACTCTTGTCAACGGCAAGCCTCCTGCTAAGGATCATGATTTCTTTGCATACCATTTCTCTTGCGAACAGCAGGTAAATTTTTTGCTTGATTTGAAACCATATAGTTGATTTTCTCTTTTGCCTTTCATTTTTATGTCTGTTGCTGAGTGCACAATAAGAATGTTCTTTTGACAAAAATAATAATGAAATTTATATTTATCTGTTCTGTCTTTAACCAATTTCACTTGTAGAGAAAGAGTAATGTCCTACTTTGTTGATCAATTTTCATCTCTTATGCTAATTCAAATTTTACAAGTGTACCTTTCTGTTTTATAGCTATGACCTTAATTGATCTAAATTTTTGTGCTGTTATTGTTTGCTATTATTTGTACCATCCCATGTATCACTTAGTATAGTAATTGTACTCCCAATAGGATGTTGGAGAGCTGGTGGTTGTGTGCCTGCTGCTGTACGTCTTCTTGCTTCTGCCTCTGCAATTCCATGCAACCTACAAAATGGTGAGGCACACAGCATAGCTAATGATATGAAAAGATGCAAACATTTTCTCTAAAACCATGGTATATTTTAGGCTCAATACCTAAGTTGTGAAAATAGCATGGGATAGTATCATTTTTATGGTTGACATCATGTGTTTCAGTGGGAATGCTAATGACAAAAACAAAGACAGTGTGTATCGGTATGCTGATGCTGTTCATGAATTCTGTGGCAATAGATGCCTTCACAATTGTCTCATTCACAAGTGATGGCTATCATAATTCAGAAGTTGATAATGGTGTGTTTGTCCTGTTCTAGCCAGTATACCCGTTGGATTGTGATCACTTGTACCCAGACAGTTTAAGCATCAATTTATCATTTGAAATAACAACGGTCTAAGCCATTGATTGACGAAAAAATCGAAGTTTTCTGTCTTATGATTCACGTGTGGTGCACAACTTTTTTGAAATATTTTTGTGCAGAGACTACGTGTGCTGGAGGTGTTCCTGTGTGTGCTATGCCTCCAAACCCTCGGGCTTGTCTTTGCCACCGTAGCCCAGGTGAATTTACTCTAAAGGTCTTCCTCATAATCTGTTCCTATTTGTTTACTATTCTTGAAAAGTTGTGTTAAAAGACATTTTCTGAAGTAGGCCATGTGGGGACTCTGGGCAGTAGCTTGGCTGTGTTGGACTCTCGTCTGAAATTTCTCACTTAAGACCATTTCCTGTGTATCTTCCCTTCTTGATGTTGCTATGTCAACAAAATTGTTGATGGCTTGTGGTATATATATATATATATATATTTCTCTAGTTTCACTCTGCTGCTTTCTCATTAGTGCAAATATCAACTAGTGAGATCAATTAACTTGGGCATAGCTTTACTTTTTATCATTTACCCTAACACTTTTAATCTTTTATTTAAAATTCTAATTGATAATGAGTGGAATTGTGGATAGTCGAATATATTTGAAAACGTGTATTTGTGCTTTAGTAAATAATTTCAAATATGTGTAGTGAAGTGAAAAAATACCTTTCCTAAACTGTTGTGCCGCAGTTGATCATGGGTGCGAGTGGGCGGTGGGTTGAGGGTGTGGCGGCGTCAGGGCAGGTGTGCACGTTGTTGTGCGAGGCGGTGTTCCTGCTGCTGCTGGTGCTGCTGGCACGCGGGTGGGCTGTCACCGCGACCACGGGGCACCACACACTCGGCCTCTACCTCATTTGGGGCTCCTACACCGCCGTCACCCTCGCCCTCTACGCCTGGAACCTGGTCAGTCTCGGGAATACATAAATCACCTGTCGGTAAGGTCTGGAATAGGTCACTTCGTCAGCGAGTTCTGTAACTTGTCACCTTATTGGCAAGGTCTATAATGGGTCACTTCATCAGCAACTTCTATAATGGGTCACTTCATTGTGAAGCTCTATATTTGCTCATTTCACAGGCAAATTTTTACCATTGGTCATCAAGTGCTATAATAGGTCATCTGGTATGGAAGTTTTATTGTAAGTCAGTTTGACAATTGGTCAACACGGTTAGCGCTTTGGCAATGTCTAAAATAGCTTACTTTACTTAAATTTGTTGAGAAATGAGCTGTAATACGAAGCGCAGCAGAACAAAACCAGTGTAAAGACGTTAAAGCCACTGAAGATTCGTACAACTGATGAAAAATTTCCACTGTCACAAAAGCAGTTCCCCGTATAAAATATTTGTACTAAGAAACTGATGGGTGAATAAGCATCTAAAAGTCAGTATATATCACAAAGTCGTAATTAAATCAAGGTTTTGCGAGTGGTTGTTTGATTGCTTTATTATTCTGGGAGAGGTTCAACTAGTGTGCTAAGCAAATCAATGGAGTAGTCAGAAAAATGCTTGCACCATAGATGTTAAAAAGTATTACTGCATAATAGATATACATAAATATTACTCCACCATAGATTCACATTGATTACTCCATCGTAGATGTCAATTATTACTTACAGTAAAATCTACCCACCATAAATATATGTGCTGTAAATTCTACTCTAGTGTATATGGCACAGTCATGTGTGCTGCGCTTTGGTAACCGTTCGCACAAGTAGTTGTCCCACGTAAAGTTGATGACGAATGTTCTCTTCATTACATTTGGTCTGTGTTGCGTCAGTCATTTCTGCCCTATTAGCAAGTCTATTAATATGAAGAGTAGGTTAAATTAATATAGGTGTAGTTTCTGTTATGCTCTATTCCATCGGGGTAAAGCTAAGCTGACGTGTATCTCTTGATGCCAAAATGTAGCCCACTTGCACTCTAGCAATCACTGTTCGAAAACGTAAAGAGACTCCCGACCGCGTATTGTTTTTTTGGGATGAAGGCCAGTTGAGAAAATGTGTGTTGCCTGCAGGTGATGGTGCCGCCCATGTCGGACTCGTACCAGTACGGGGCGTGGCTCGGGATTTTCGCTCTCGTGCTACGCGGGGCCCTCACTGGCTGGTACCTGTGGGAGCTGCGCAGTACGATGCTCACTCAGCAGCAGCCGCACACACTCCACTTCTTGCTCCAGGTACCCCAGTGTTCCTACCTGATGTTTGTTGTGTGTTCTTGTTCTTTCTGTCAACTGGTGGGTGTAGACATTGATGTGGAACCAAACTTCTCAGTACGTCAAGTTCTCAAGCAAGAGTAAATATATTTTAAGTTAAAAATTACGCTTTTTCAAAATGCTTCTTGCGAGCAGAACACATGTTGTATAAATTGAGTTAAAACTCCTGAAAATGTCGTAGTAAGATTATTTTATTGTCGTTTGCCAACACAGCTGTTAAATTAGAATTAATTTTCATTGAAAGGAGTGAAATTGCTGTGCTGTACATTGACGTTCGGAGCGCCGCGGCGGGTCTCGACTTTTCACCATTACGGCAGGCAAGAAACCATCTTGGGGCAGTAAGCCTCGCATTGCAAACTGCCGGGCTACAAGTCCCAGTTAATAAAAGTGCAGCGCATTGCCAGGCTTTGTGAAGTAGCTAGGCTGTTAAATTTTGCTAGTTATCATTGTGGTACTAATTCTACTGAATGGACTTGCAGTACACTTGCGTTGCTCTATAGCTGTTTTGTGATCGTTCCAATGACCAAGTTTGCAGTTACGCTCTTCCGGGATTTCACTTAACTCGTAACTTGTCTAGGTTTTGCACTATTTACTTGAGGAATTCCATTGTTTTGTTTCGCATTATACCTCTGGTTAAGGATAGCTGCCTATCATTCCAATTTTTGCGCTGATTTCCATGTAGTCACACGGGGCTTGCGTTGGAAAGGAAGTTTGAACCCGACGCTCCCCGCTGCACTTGCGTGTCTTGTCAATGTTTAGAAGACAGTTAAGACCTGCTGCATTCCACGTACGTCAACCTAGGTGAAATATAGTCTCTCCTTTCCTATTTTCTGTGAACTTCAAAGCTTCGTGTTTCGTAGACCTACACGTATGAAGATTACACTCTGCTTGGGTACTTACAACACTTCTCAGTTTAACTTTTCACAGACCCGTTGATAGTAGAATTTAATATCTGAAGGCTATACGTGCGCTTGGGAAAGGGAGGTTAAAATTTTAGATACTCATTGAAGTTTGGCTGAGGAAAAGGTATACTGAGGTAAGTGAGCTCGTGCTGAAAGCATCTTTTTTTTTGCAGCTGGGTGCGGCGTCGCTGGTGTGGCTGGTGTACCTGCCCATTGTGGCTCTCGTGGCGCTGCAGGTGTCTCCTCTGTGGCGACCCAAGCTGCTGCAAGGTTAGGCCTCGCAGCTGAACGGTGTTTAATAATTCATAACTGTTTCGATTATTATTTTGAGGTTTTTCCAGATAGAAAAACCAACCCATCCGGTGACAGTAGGTGAAAGTAGAAAGTAGCGGAAGTACAGAAAGAATGAAAATAACAATTGCCTGTTTCTAAAAATCAGGCGAGTTTTAAATCCGAAGTCAAAACGATAAACCGAGCAGTTCAATGCAGGACATTGAGGATTTTTACATTTTTTATTCGGTCATCCAAGTTGTATCAGAGCAGATGCTGCTTCGTTGTATAAAGCTGAGCGCTCCTCTGTCTCCACCATTTGGTTGACATCGTTGTCTTCTTCAACACTGCTTCACAATTAATGCCATAAATTTCGACTAATTACGAGAAACGGCATTACTTATTCGGAAATCTTTGTCAAATTCCGCTGTATTGGGGTGGTTTTTCGCTCCGTCGGATTTTAACAAAACAACAGAGTTCTAACTAATTAACACTCTTGTCATTATTCTTGGCCGGCATTTAACCAGTTCAGTTCATTAGCCTACACGCCTTTTGAAACTGTTACCGACGAATTATTCGTAACATTTTTTTAATTGTCGGTAACGAATTTTACTGAGAAGTTTGAATGTTTTCGGTCCCCTAATAAATTTATACATTTTTATGCCTCGGGCCGGTAAGCGCACTCGTATGAAGCGTAGCAATACTTGCGCGGTTGTGACGTCATAGACCCGGATGACGTGGTGTTATAGGGACATTGCGGTTGCGCACGATAGTCAGACTCATCCGAGCGCTCATGCTGAACACAACTGGTGCTCCTGC
>VOMN01116209.1:0-10040 GCA_014899125.1 Orchestia grillus
TCTCACGCCCCTCTCACGCCCCTCACACGCCCCTCTCGCGCCCCTCACACTTCCTCACCCTCAGGAGCTCCAGTTCGTGCTACAGCGCACTGGGGACCCCAGCCACCTGTACAAGCTGTGGCCACACCTCGAGATGCTGGCCAGCCTCGACGCCGGGACCCCCATCTCCAACGGCGCCCCCACTGACCCGCCAGTCGACACTGCCACGAAAACCTCCGTCGAGCAGGTACGTGCGTCGCTCAAGCGAGGTTAGCATAATAAGAAATTTCATCAATTCCATCACAATTGGCGTGCAGTACATTGTTGGGTTTTGAATGCTACATAACTGGTGATGCGCGCTTGATGCGAGGTATAGGCTTGTTCAAGAGACGCACTCCGTGGTTCATTGAAAATCTTTTCTGTCCGAGCCGGGAATCGAACCCTTCCTTCCCATCGCTGAGCGAAACTCTGTACCAAGTGCACCATGGAGCTTCTGAGCTGCTACTCAATCTAACTTTTTTTACCAGAGCTTTTTCACTTACGAACCGCCCTTCCCTTGTGGAAAACTCGTCTTGTGAACAGAAATGTGTTGGAAATTTGTTTCTTTGCTGTGCATTGTAGCGCGCTGCAGTGTGTGTTGTAGCGGGTGTTGCTAATGTGTTCAGCTTTGCAGTATGTTTTTAGCCAGTGTTTTTGGCGTGTCCCGCCACCAAGCCCTGCTGTGCCGCCGAGACAAAGTCAAGGTTTTGTAAACGTATTTGATGGCTTATCAAATTTATTTTTTCAAGAATATACGCTGCCGATTCTTTTCCTTCCCGTGTGGGAGGCTTGCGCTTTTGAGAATTTGATGAGTTTCTTCAGGAAGAGAAGCGTCACAGTTTTCTCGCTTCCGATGTTTTAGAGCACCTACTAACTTGCTAGGATAATGAAAAAAACTAAAACCAAAGTACAATTACAGGGTTGTCTTACTCAGAGTTCCGTACTGTTGTAATGTGCTTCATTTGGAACATATTTATTCTTTAACCCTTTTAGACTCGTACTTTTAAATGAGAAACAAAAGAATGCGTTTCCAAACTTATGTATAAAGGGAAAGAATATTTTTTTTGTCGTTCAATGGCTGTTTCATAGAACACTTTCGTCCAATGGATGCTGTGCGTCGCCTGCTGAGGTCTGCAGGAATATTTCCTTGCATTTATGGCTGTGGTATAAATTGTGGCTTGCTCAGCAGAAAAAAAATTCAGTTTTAAACAGTGGTCTGCTTGCTCTACCGCCGAGCAATAAATGAATTAAACGACAATTTAAATGATTTAAATGAACATTAAATGAATTAAATGAGGATTAAATGAATTAAATGGGGATCAAATGAATTGAATGAGGATTAAATAAATTAAATCAGGATCAAATGAATTAAATGAGGATTAAATTAATTAAATGAATATGACCGCTTTCGAAGTGTTACTTGTGTACCACCGGACTTGAAAGAGCTAACCCTTTACCAATCAAATTATTCTGGTGATGAGGCTGCATTTTGCTGTGTACGAAAAACGAGCTGTAGCCTTATGTACACCTACATGTATTGCATATGTGTACACGTATATGCAATAAAACTGCATTTAGCTCGTCACAAAAAAATTAGCTGCGTCTCTATGAAATTGTATTTTAAAATTCAAACAAACAGCGCCCAGTCCCGCTTTTTCGCCAGCCCGTCCATAATTATCCCGTATCGGCGGCGATATCCGCGCTTAGGCGGCCAAAATTATACTTGGTGAAGGATTAAGCGCGATGGGTTGGGCAGGTCTCCTCGAACCAGACATCAGAAGTGTGCAGCAGCTCGGACGAGTCTAGCAAAAGTGGGGGAGAGGCCCCGCAGGTCCCCCACAACCCCGGAGCCCCGCCTGTGGAGATGGGGTCGTGGTCAGCCTGTGGCGACACGCTGCGAGCTGTCCACGTGGTGCTGCTGGGTCTCGTGCAGTTCCTGCAGCAGAGCCACAGTCGCAGAGTGCATGACCACATGCACCATCACAACTCCTACTCCAAGCGGCCCCTGCCACCCCGACAAGCCTTCAGCCAGCACAGAAGGAGCAACGGCCCCAATAACAACAACAACACTAATAGCACCAACAGACCGCGCCCCAACACCCACAACAACCATGCTCCTTTCAGACCTAATAACTACAACAACAGGTGTTATGGAGCTCACAAGGAACAGCCCTCCACCTTTTCGCCTGAGAGCAGTAAAAGCAACGACAGTGGTGGTGGTGGTGGTGGTAGCACCATCACAGCAGCAGGCTATGGGTCACAGCAGTACTCTAACAACCATGACGACAGTTACACTCCTCAGTCTAACACTGAGCATCAGTACAACAAGGACGAGTCCATCCAGAGGAATTATCAGGAGGTGACGTGCTCGTTGAGTTCCAGCTGTGAGAACACCGGCACCAGGTTAGCAGCCACCATCACCACCTCTCGTCCCAGTAAGATGACCCAGGCTCCCTCGGACGCCAGTGAAAACAAGCTCCATGTGATGAAGTTCTCATCTGCCATGGGATCAAGCCCCCCGTATAAGCCGGTGGCAGCGTTCAGTGACAGCGAGAGCAGCACTGTGGGCGGCTACACAGAAGCCGACTTCAACTCTCCGTACCATACCTACTCTCCGGTGCCCCCTCAGTCGGCCAGGGTCCTGGCCCCTCCCACTAATATGATGGGCCCCGCCCCAGCATACCCCCAGGCTCCCACTCCCATCCTCACGGCTGATGTGTACCCCACTGTAGGCACTCCCCACCAGGCCGTTCTTGTGAATCCCATGCCTCCCATGGGCCACATGACTCCAGTCCCGCCTGTTTACAACGTGGTGCCTCCAAATGTCGAGTTTGTGTTCCCCATGAACAAAAGTCATGCGCCTTCTTTGAGGGCACCTCAGCCCATGTTTCCTTCCCTCCAAGCCATTCCTCAGCAAATTTCCCAAGCCATCCCCCAACAAATCCCACAAGCCCTTCCTCAGCAAATCCCCTCACCCCATCTTTTCTCTCAAACTGCGATCGTTGGACCGTGGTACGGCTTGACGTCATTTATGCCTCAGAACCTGAGGGAAGACTCTACCAATACGCTGCAGTTTGAAGACACTTACATGCCTGAGAACAATTACCCCGATGTACCTCCCCCACCCACGTCTCTCGCCCCAATATCCCTGCAGAAAAAGTCCCTCTCTGAGCTCCAGGAAATCAAAGACAACATTGTGTCACGGCTCAAGGACATCGTGGGTGAGAAGCAAACCGAAGAGGTAGAGGAGCACATCGCTAAGAACCAGTCTCACATACCGTGCGTCATCCCTCAAACTTCATCAGAGGAGTCGGCCGGCATCCCCGCGTTCACGTCCACCTACAGCATATGGACGTCCGGCACGGAGTTCTACAAGAGCTGCCGCCTGGCGCTACGAACGTCTGTGTGTGACACAGACTCCTCCAGCAGACCTGACAGTGGAGGTGAGCGCGTCAACTTTGTGTGCTGTTGTTGGCCTCGGGCGGGTGCGGTGTGCATCAGTTCTCATGGTTGTCCGAGTATGTAGGTGTATTGAATGGTTTTCGTGCATCACTACTCGTGGTTGCCTGAGTATGTAGGTGTATTGAATGGTTTTCGTGCATCACTAATGGTTGCCCAGGTATGAAGGTGTATTGAATGGTTTCGTATATCAGTGCATACTTATATTGAGTTGCTTTCGTATTCTACTTAGGTTACCTAGTGAAGCCCAGGTACTCGGGTGATGTGGCTGCTGTGCCTCGCGGGCATTTGAATGGGTTCACTTTGCCGTGTTCTTTTATCTCAAGTGTTCATTAGAACGATCACTCACTGTACCTTTTTGTAATGTGGAGTTTCATTTTAGCTTTGATTTTGAATTTTATTATTGGGCCTAATTTTGAATTTTATTATTGGGCTTAATTTTGAATTTTATTATTGGGCTTAATTTTGAATTTTATTGTTTGGCTTAATTTTGAATTTTATTATTGGGTTTAATTTAGAGTTTTATTATTGGGTTTAATTGGGAGTTTATTATTGGGCTGTCGATAAAATATTTTTTTACGATGCTTCGTATTGAAACGTTACTGTATCATTTGGGAAGTGTGAAGTATGTACTTCTAATTCTGTGGGAATGTAACTTCATTGAATAGAAGAAGCTTCTCTGTGCTCTCGCTTTGACTACTGTCAGGAATAAGCTCTTTGAGCGCTTGTAATGTTTCAGGGAGTTGGAGATTATTTTAACCACCTTTTCAGCAACCTAGCATTCGGTGATGAGATTTTTTCGTGCGGCTCTACCCTAGGGACACCAATTTACCATATCAGGTATTTGGGACCCACTCTCAGCTATTTAGGACCCACTCTCAGCTATTTAGGACCCACTCTCAGCTATTTAAGACTCAACCTCACACACTCTCTCACCTATTTAGACGACACTTCCAAGCCCACCGTCAGCCACTTGGGATACGAATAAAATGGCATGGCGTTACGTCACAAGTGTTGCTCTTTCCCCTGGCAGATGGAAGCGTGCACGAGAACGGAGGCACCATCTCAAGCATCACATCCCCTAAGCCCTCGATGAGCTGCAGCCTGCGGCCCCCCATGCACAGCAACCCCCCCATTCAGGTGTCGGCCAGCAGCGACGTCAACTACACCACCACCTCGACCCTGGACACCAACTGCTCCCTCATCTCCCTGCCGACACTGCCCCACCAGGTCACAATGATGCCCGTGTCTGTCTGTCTTCTTCAGGGCCCTTAGCACTCTAAACTCGTCCCTCCGCATATCCTGCTGTGTCTTAACGCTTTATGTCCTCAATGAATTTGCCTGTGTAAGAGAATATGTTGATGCGGTCCCTGATATATGTTCCGAGTGTTTCAGAATTCTCCGAAGAAGCCGTAACACAAAGTTTGTTTCGGTGAAATACATATATTTCACTTGATGGAGGCATGTCCGAGAAAACTCACCTAAAAAGTTATGGAGCCTTGAAAGTTAAAGCTGTCGGTTGTAAAAAAGGAAATAAAAATCAGAAAAAGTTTATTATTATGAACGAACAGTACAGAGATTGAAGGTAGGTTAGGTATTTCACAGTAGGTGTTCGAAATTCCGTCCGTCTGCTGTGATGCATGCGTGGAAGCGCTGGTGGAGTGATTTGCCGAACTCATGCAAAGACACCAGGAATTTCAGTAATTCTTACAGAGACGTCCATAATCCCGCCGATGAGATATTTTTCGCACGAAACGTGTTTCCTACACCAAACTCTTGAGGGGTCTTCAAAAGTAAAAATCTAGGTCGTCAAGTCCGGAAACCTTGGAGGTCAGGAGATGGGTCCACCACAACCAATCCGGTGGTGTGGATACCGATCATCCAAGAACTGTCTAACAAGAATCGTGAAGTGTGCCAGAGTATTTTCACATGGAAACCACATTCCTGTGCAGTTTTCTCAGGGGACGTCTTGTAGCAACTCTGGAAATACTTCATTGAGAAACTTCCGATAAATGCATCCACTCCGTCTTTGTACCAGCATCTAAGGACCGATCAGACACTTGGAAGCTAGATTTAAAAGTTTAATACATTCGTACTTTTTAGTTTTCACATCTTACTAACTTTTTAACCAACCATTTTTGGACATGCCTCCACTTAGTGAAATGTGTTTATTTCACCAAAACGAACCTTGTATTAATTTTTGGTCAACAAATTCTGAAACATCCTCCATAAAGGCAACATTAGAATGTTTAAGAAGTTCTCTTAACACGTTTCTTGCGACGGGACCCACCTGTGGGTCATTTTACCCCTTGCAAAATGGCATTATCACAGGAAACGTGATAATAAAATTATTATAATTATGAATCTTTTGAAAGAGGACATGCCAGTCTCAACAGAACTCTTAGTTATTGCGTAATATACATTGTTTTCAAGGGACATGCATGCCTCAATAGAACTCTTAATTATTGCGTAATATACATTGTTTTCAAGGGACATGCATGACTCTATAGAACTCTTAATTATTGCGTAATATACATTGTTTTCAAGAGGACATGCTCCAGTCTGAATAGAACTCTTAACACATTGACTGCGATACGACCCACCGGTGGGTCGTTTTGCCCCTAGGAAAATAATATCATCGCAGTCAACGTGTTAATTATTGCGTAATATACATTGCTTTCAAGAGGACATGCATGTCTCAACAGAACTTTCGATTATCGCGTGTTATAGAGCATTTGCAAGGGAACATGCATGGCTTCCTAAGGCACAAAGGGTTAATGATCTGAGTTGTGTGTTCTGTTTGCGCAGATTTTTCTCTGTCTTTCCCAGATCTCTGTTTTTTTTGGGCTCTATGTTTGGGAGCCCATCTCTTTTTCTCTACTTGCACTCGTTTTTTCTGGATTTGTCTAGAGCATTTTTCTTTCTCTCATTTAATTTCTGTGTTGAGAGGAATTCTTTCAATGCGTTTCTTCTCTGGCCAAGTATTTCTTGTGCGCTTCTCTTCGTGCAGTCCTTCTTTTCTCGACTCAATTCCACCTCGACGACGAAGGGAGGCAGTGGCCGACGTGGGCTCAGCTAGCCATCGTGGCCCTCATTGCTTGCAGTGATCGGGCAGAATTTCTTGCATTGCTGCTGCTTAGAAATCCACCCAAATGTTCGAGGCGAGGTCATAAAGATCGCGAAATTTTATCGTAACATTAAAAAATCGTGTTGAAAAAAGGTTATTAAACATGTGTGAGACGGTGTCATTGAGTTTTCATCTTGCGTCTAGTTACTTGCAATGAGGTATGCGCTGACTGCTGTGTGAGGTGCATTTGAACATGTTTAGTTCAGTGTCATATAAAATAGCTCTTTTCCATGGTTCCAAAAGGCGCTTCTGCTACAGAGGGTCTGTTCTGTACAGTAGGCAGCGTGTAACTGATTGTAAGTAACTGGAAACGAAGTGAACACTCGGTGATATTGTCTCAAATGTTTAACCTTGGTTTAACCTGTTTTTTTGTCGCTACGATAAAATTCAGCGAATTTTTAGATCTTAGTAGCAACTTTTGCTCTGCAGGGGTGGTGCCTCTGCACTGGTCACAAGATGAGTGCACCTCCTGTACCGAATTATCCGCCAAAATTATTCCTCTCAAAGATTTCTTCTGCTCTTTTGCTATCTGTTCGGAAGTATCGACTGCTCCGTAACTCCTCGTCGTGCCCCTTGCAAGTCGAGGCTTTAACTTTCACGGAAAATTTACGTTGTATAACTTTTCATATTATTTTTTTTTTAGTTCCCTTGCGCTGTTAGGGTGTTTCTCAGAGGCATTCATTTGTTGGGGCTAGAAATCGGTTGGATGCTTTCATTCTCTCTGCCCACTGACATACTACACCTTCTGTGAGCCTCATACTCTGTACTGTATGTTCAGCGAAAAGGATTTGTTGAGCTGCTCTCTTGTTCTCTTTGTGGTGTACATGCAGAGTGACGGGTGCAGGAGGCTTCTTTGTGACTGGATTTCTCATGTCATACTTGTAGGAGCAGGTATCATGTAGGACTGTAGGATCAGCATCGTGTGTGTTGGATGTCATGCGTGCAGAAGCAAGCAGATAACACGTGCGTTTCACCAAATATTCCGCCTCATCTGCCGCCATGTAACGTGGTTCTGTCGACCGTGCAGGCGGTGATCTACCCCGGAGCGTCGTCCTTGGAAGTAAGCAATTTCCTGTTCCCACTCGCCCACTGGGGCCGCCTCCTGCTCCATTTGTGAGCTCTGGTGTGTTGCAGACCGCTAGTGACCAGAGCAGTCGCAGTGGTCATGTCATACTGGCGTCAGTCACGCTGCTCTGGTGTGTTGCAGACCGCTAGTCACCAGAGCAGTCGCAGTGGTCATGTCATACTGGTGTCAGTCACGCTGCTTGTGGTCTGTGGCTTGTGCTGTGGGACAAATGGAGGCGAGGGGCAGCTCTGGTGGGTGGGTGTTGTGTCTGGTGCACGGTCGAGGTTGCCTGGGTGTAGACGTCTGTAACGGGAGGTCAGGGTATCGTTTGTTAGGGGACCTTGTGGCAGGGGCTTATGGAGCTCTGGGGGCGGGATGCCATGTAATGGGAGTAAGGGTGCTCGGAGGGGTGCGTGGGGGACTTTACTATTTGGTTGAGTCCAGTGAAGGGCGCAGCTGTCACTTGCTGTCTATTAATGTCCTCTTACACATTTCTTTACTCTTCAATACCCGACCCTCAAATAAGCGACGCATTTATTCCTTCGTGTTATTTCACCCGCAAAATTGCAGTTTTTCCTGCTCTTTTTTTCTGTTCATTTGACAATTTTGAACTTCTTGCATCAACTGTTATCAATTCATAAGTTTGACTTGCGTCCCGTTATAATTTGAACTTACAACTGTGGTATCATGGCAGGAGGTATTCGTAACCCTGCCCCCTCCACACCCCCTTCAGGCCACACTTCTGTAGGGGGGATTGTGTAGGGGAGGTCTAGTCTGATGTGTGCGTGAGGTGATGCCAGTGTTTTGTGATGCGTAGGAATCACCAAATGATGTTTTGTGACCCGAAACTCTCCGTCGTTTCCTTGCATTTACGTACGGAAGGAATCGCATGTTCATGCGAGCTTTTCGTATGACTGTGATAGTGGAGAACCTTTCCAAACGAAACGGTCATTGAAAATGAAACCTGCTCTGAAGGTACAGGTGTAAAGGCGGGCGCAGGTGTGAGCGTTGGTTCATGTTCAGTTTCCATGGCGCCCCTTGGTGCCGCTGTCCCGTGGTGCGCGAAGAGTGCACGCAACATGAGGGGCATTTTCATGGTTGTGAACTTACTTCGGAGTGACTGACGAGACTCTAGAAATGGTCGATCTTAAAGTTCTCATCCTGTTGATACGTTCGCGGGAAGTTGACGTGTCCCCGTACTGACTGGAGGCTGGATGACTGAGTTTGTGGGCTATTTCTTCCTCGTGTTTGTGGGCTATTTCTTCCTCGTGTTTGTGCGCTATTTCTTCCTCGTGTTTGTGCGCTATTTCTTCCTCGTGTTTGTGCGCTATTTATTCCTCGTGTTTGTGCGCTATTTATTCCTCGTGTTTGTGCGCTATTTATTCCTCGTGTTTGTGCGCTATTTCTTCTTCGTGTTTGAGGACGTGACGCACTTGTTGAGTCTGTAAAAGCGAAATGAAATGGAAAACAAACAAACGAAGTTCGAACCTAAACCACAACAAATCGAATTCCGTCATATACACACACACACATTTAGACATTAAAATACATTTCTGTTCATTCTTTACATCGTTTCGTTATGATTAACCTCTTTTTTCTCTACATGAGTTTCAAAATTCACTTGCACAAGAATACTGCTAATTTTTCATTGCCTAAATGCAGCCTTATTGCATGCATGCATTAGGCTTCAGCGAGTTCTTCGTACGAAGCTAAATGCAGCCTCATTGCATGTGTACATTCATATAACTTTGGCTAGTTTTTCGTACAGTTCTAAATACCGCTCTATTGCTAAAATAATAAGGTCGGTAGAGAGTGAATGCAACAAAGAGGCAAGGCCATTGCCCCTCACCTGACACGGCCGTTGCCCCTCACCTGGCACGGCCGTTGCCCCTCACCTGACACGGCCGTTGCCCCTCGCCTGGCACGGCTGTTGCCCCTCACCTGACACGGCCGTTGCCCCTCACCTGACACGGCCGTTGCTCCTCACCTGGCGCCCTTGTGTGTGCTGCAGGCGGTCGTGTACCCCGCGGTGCCCCCCGCCGTGCCCGGCATGAACTGCCCCTCCTACGGGCTGTACTCGGGCCCCGTGCTGGAACTGTCCAGCGCTACGCCTCTCAACACCATCCAGCACGGCATCCTGGACCCCCCTCACCTCCGCATGGCTCAGCTGGACCCTTCAGGGGCGCGGCCCTCCGACCCCCTCGACAGGAAAGTGGGGGTGTGCAGCTCGGGCAGCTGGGAGGAGCGCCAGCGCCAGCACCTCAACGCCGTCACCGACGGCATCGACCCCTTCTGCACCATCAAGGATGTGAGATGTGGGCTGGGGTCGTGTGGTGTGATGTAGAGTGTTGCAGGTGTCGTGTGATGTGG
>VOMN01116213.1:0-13779 GCA_014899125.1 Orchestia grillus
GTTGAGATATTTAGACTTGAAACTTAGCGTTGCTACAAAGGTTTTGATGAATTTATAAGTTTTGATAAGGTCGGATAACATACATCTTATAAATTAAGATTTGTAATCATCACGAGACTCGTGTTTCGATGCGGCTTTTTTCCCTTAATTCGAGAATGAGGGGTTCTAACGTACGTTAGTTATTCTTTGCTTTATCACCATTGTGTGTTCTTGAACTTGTGATAATAAAAAAATTTGAGTTATTAACTGTTAATTGTATAGTTCAATACTGAATGATATTTTCTTTATAATGGAGTATGGGTTTTAGCTTTCCAGTTTGCAGTACAATGAATTTTGAAATGTTATGTATGATAAGTACGAACCTATATAAATTTCTTTTTTCATCGTTGGTGATTTTTGTTATTCTTGAAATCGGGGGATAATTCGAGAAATGTGCGTGATTTTATGGAATATCTCACACGGTCTGTAATCATTTCCAGCTGCCGTCTGCGAACGTGCGTGGCTCTGGGCACACAGAACCTTACAATCGGCAAAGGGAACAAGATCAGTACCAGAGGTCTTGGTCATCAGCAGCGCAGAGTGACTTCAGGTCAAATAACGCGAGCAACAGCTTCTCCAGAGACAGAAGACAACCCAGTACCAACACTGGCATCTCTGGGGACGGCGGACTGTACAACTCTAATGCTAGGTATATGACTGGGAGCCAAAAAGAATCCAACTCAACCAGTGGAAATTTTGGAGACTGGAGACAATCTAGCAACGATTGGGGGGGATATTCCAGAAACTGGACATCTAATAACAGAAGTGGACATTCTGTTGAATCAAACGTTTCAGGTTACACGTTTTTTGAAAGCCAAAGACATGATGGAAGACAATCAATTGCAGCCAACACTGACAAAAAGCGTCCTGTCGTAAATGTGTTCCAGAATACGACGCCTGTTCCTGCCAAAGAGGGAGAATCTTTGGGAACAGTGAAAACAAATGAACCCAAATTACAACAGTCAAATAGCCCGCCGTCATCAACTCAAGTCTCTAACTCGAAGAAAAATTACGTTTCTGGAACGCCTGGCCTCGCAAGTGGCGGTCCAGGGCCAGCGAATGTAGAACTCGAATCTCAACAGCCACCAGATGCTGCTGAGCTTCCGAGCCCGTCTTTTTTTACCAGAAGCAAGGCGACAAATGAAGAAAAGGCTTCACCAGGAGATATACTCATGAGGGCGCTGCAGTCTCCCCAAAGAGAAACTATGAGTAGAACAGGCTCACGCCAAGTTTCCAGTCCTGGGAGATCTCAGGGCAGTCAGCATCATCATGCATCCTCTCAGAACCAACCGAGGGCCAGCAACCACCATCAGCATCAACAGCAGCCTAGAAACTTCCCAATGCAAGTACCACAACAGCTCCGTCCTCAGAACAATCACCAGCAGCAGCAGCAACAGCAGCAGCAGAGTCAATACCGTCCCCCGCACCAGCAGCAGCAAGCGCAGTACCAACATCAACTACGTCACCCCCAGCAGCAGCAGCATCCTAACCGACAACACCGACCCCAACATAACCAGCAGGGTATTCCGTACCCTGGCCAGTATTGGCCGGGTGGGTATCAAGGAGGGGGTGGTGTGCCTGCTTCAAGGGGAGGAGTAGTGGAAGTAACTCACCCTGGTCAGGTGGAATGCATCGCGTACGGCACTTACTTCAACCGATGGAGCGTCATTCGGCAGTACGGCATCAACCGAGGCAGCTCCCAGCACTTCCCCTGCCTCGCGTACGACCCTCTCATGAGCTCTAAAGCACGGCCCTCTGATCGTGGTTTCGAAATAGTTATTTACTTCGATGTGGCTGAGTGCCTTGCAGAAGGTAAGTTGTGAAATTTTTGTCTTAAGTAGTTTATGGTGTATACTTTTTACCAGTCTTGCAATCGCCTCATATTTAGAAATGGTTGATTGTTGGAGCGTTTTTCTCAAAAATGTTATTTCTGTACTTCCTCTCCTCCCGTGTACCTATGTTCTCTTACTAAATAGCTGGGACCAGTGTCAAAAAAATCTAATAGCACAACTTCCACGGATAATTAGGTTTAATGCCATAAGATGACGTAATTTTTCAGTTCTTCATTTTTTAATTCAAATAAGTTCCTCAAGGCGTCTGGGTATTAATTAATACTGTGAAAAAGCAAAAATCCATCCATTGCCCAATGAAAATTAGAGAATAAAATTACGTCAAAATAATTTTCGTCACCACAGACTCCTCAGCTCGCTCTTTAGGCTCCGATAACTTATTTGCTTCATGAATGATTACACTGTGGCAATTTTTTTGCAACATCCTGTATATTTTTCGCATAAACCTGCACAGGCTTGTGATTAATGTCGCTAGAATTCCCGCGTTACTTCATGTGCCTTGTGTTGGTGCAGGTGTCAAGTTCTTGGTGCTGCCGGCTGGACAGGTGCTGTGCTCTGGTAACGCCAACGGAAAGGTGCCGCCGCAGCTCTTTGATCGCGTCCTCGATGTAGCCAAGAACCAAATCATTTACCCTCAGGTATGCAATTACTAGCATGGTGGAGCCCCTGCTGACTACATTAGTACCCCAGGGGAGCACTGCTAGGCAACCTCTGCTTTAGATATGCCTTTGGGAATTCTATCTTTCGTGCCCACTTTGCTTCTTTCCGTTTTCATTCCTTCTTCGCTATTTGTTATGTCTTTTCTTCCCCTTCCTTCTTAACTTGCTGTTTTTATGCGCAGGGGATCTTGTGTGAGAACACACCTTGTGCATAGATTCCTCGTTCTCCTTCGTCCATATATACTAAATGGTCCCTACTCTTTCGGTGCGATATAGTCCGAGATTCTGAAGCGCTGCTATCACTACTACTACGACGACTAACTACATTAGTATTATGGTTGGGCATACGGTACCTTACCATGCTCACCTAGGGTTTGACCACATGTTGCAGGAGATTAGGAGGTTATAATCTTGACACAGAGGGATTAAATTGGATTTAATTTGGCGTACATTATATTTCAATCAAAAAAGCTAAGATGAGGACACATCGGTCCGACGATGGCTTGACTTGGCTATTTTATAGCGAGTGCATCAATGGAGGATAGTATCTGAGTACACTACTGAATTTTAGTAATGTGTATTACTGCTAGATCATAATTAATATGGTACCATGATGAATCGTTATTGGAGCTAGATCATCAGAGGACGGTGCCAAAGTTTGTGCCTATTTTTTTTAATTTGGTCTTTAAGCTGGTATTGAGCTGTACCATTATTATAGCTAGGTTATTAAGTTAAAGTACCGAGGTGTACTACATCTGTAGCTAGATCATTAAGAAGTTGTACCAAGGTGCATGATCATTGTAACTAGATCATTAAGGGATCTAATACAGAGGTTTACCATTGTGTTACGCATGTTTTCTCCTTAGTTTGTTTAGTCTCTATAACTGGGAATTGCCTTGAACATACTTTGTTGGAAATCCAAACATCGTAAAAACTTATGTATTTGGATTGTGTTTATACATGCATGAGCATTGTTTTTAGATCTGAATGTCAGAGAACCTGGCTTTATTGTAGTCCATTTTCCTCATAATTGAAGACAAGTTCTTGCAGTGAACTACGCTTGGATGACAATTTTTGATGGTTTGTGGAGGCTCAGCTGGAAACGATAGTGAGCTTAGCGATACTCTTTTACAAATGCCGGTGATGGTTTTAATACAATGTATCCCATAGAAAAATGTCTTCAGTTTTATAGTCAAGAATGCACTTGTCAAAAATTAACACGTGTGTAGAAATCTTTAATTTTAGCGTTCATCTAATGCTGCGCTGTATGCAATATTAACACTTATGTACGCAAGTGAAAGTGATAATTTTGTGTTGGTATTACGAAATCCGAGATGGCGTTGAGGATATGCTGCAAATAAAGGTTATATTGTACTGAAATGATTAATGTCCTCCGTGTCGTAAGCGTAATTCTTGAAATCGTTTCATGTAAATACTATTTAACCAAATATAGACAAATGACGAAGCGTGATGAGTTTTCCGCCCTAGTGAATTAGGGATTGAGACGCAGAATGTACTGTGCAGGAAGAAAGACTTGTTTATGGTTAGAAAATAGCGTCTTCTATTGAGAGGGCCTGACCATGTATGCAGTGGTGACCCTGGTGGGAAACGCAATCTTAAAGTTCTTTTCGATCATGGATAAGGAATGAACTAGCATCGTCTTACCAAAATTTAACTTTATAGTTTTATACACAAGGAAGCGATATTTCACGCATCAACAAAGGTGTTCATGAGTAGGAAAATGATGTAGGAGGATAGTTTCGTAATGTACGACTTTACAAAATGCCCGAGTGTGTGCTAGAGACTGTTGAAATCGAGAATACGTGTGGACCGTCATTTACTTATTTTTCTTTGAGACACTTGCGAGATGGTCTTATACACTTTCTCGTCCGAAAATGAGAAAGCAAAATAACCTTCACTTGGTACCTCACAGGGGTCTTCCCGTCCTGCAACTGCGCCTCAAAGGTGGCAGGCATTAGCCAAAATAAACTAACACATATACTACGAATGATCCAAAAATTTAAAATACTTTTTTTTGTAGTATATTTTGCCAAGCTGATCTGTTGCGATAATTTTCAACGTCTCAGTGAAATTTCACGTTAAATTCTATAATTGAAGTCTGACAAACATCTGTTGTCCGTTGCAGTACGATTGTCATTCAAGATAGTAGTCATAGTTTCGTGGTTATCGCTCATCCATGCACGGGCCGATAAAAGAGAGCACGTTAAAGAGTTTGGTACAGCGTTCAAGTCTGGAGGAACAAATGTCTTTTATACCACTACTGGCTGACTGCCTTGTGACACTTCACTATTGAACATTATGTTCACATTCACAGCCCTCAAACCGCCTGAGCAACACCTCCAACCATTCCTGGGTGGATGGGTCTTCAGCGAGTGTGTCTCCGTTCATGCCGACACAGGTGATTAAACAGGGCATGTCTAAAGGTAAACTGTCTCAAGTTGGTCATGAGGGCGCTAGATCATCAGAGGCCTCTGCTGTTCCATGCTCTCCGGGTGCCCCAGATGCTCATTTCTCACCCCAACGCACTGATCACCGCTCACAGAACGAGGGTCAAGAACAGACCAACAATCCATCTAGTGCTAGTTACAAGAAGCCTACTCGTAGATTAGCTTGCAACTTCAAAAAGTAACAAAATTAAATTAAATAATTTGCTTCCTGGGAATTCGCTTCATCAATTCAGTTGCTTGCTTTTGTTCATATTGAGAATGAGATGACATGTTCTGTTAATGGTACACTTCTGGTAGTGACTCGCTTTTAATGCTGAACTTTTTATTTAGTGAAAGACACCAATACAACTTGTCAAAGAATTAACGTTTAAGATTTTCAGTTTATTTTAATTGATAGAAGTTTTATTGCTTTTATTTGTTATTGGTCTCTCTAAACACTATTTGAACAGTTGGAGTTGCTTCGTAGATATATTTTTCGTCATTTATAACACATGTGCGTATGGATAAGTATATTATACCCGTGTCTATATTGTGGTTAATTTTATTTTGGTAGCATTCTTGTAATAATGAGTGAGGCTATAAAAGGCGAGAAGTGAGATCACGCTTAATTTAAGACTGCGTTACTGATGTGGGACTCGCTCCAATAAATACTGCTCAAAGTCAAGGTGAATAATTTCCACACCGGGTGGGCACCCGAATAAACATTCGCAGTGAGAATGAATCCATTATTTAATCGATTTAACAATGACCCGCGAGTTAACTGTCACAGTCGAGGTATTCTGAAATTTTTTTTACATATAAAGCGAGGATTTTTGATGCAATCAATCACTTTTCAGATAAAATATTGAACAGTGTTCAAATGAGTTATATATAGTTATATTTTTATTGAAGCATATGAGAGAGCTTATTTCAGTAACGCACGTTGGTATTTCAGTATTTCGTTTATTCTACATTAAGCTTGGCAGTGTGTGGCTAGGTTTCCAAGCAACACGAGTGTTACTGGACCAGATCGAACCTTTAATTAAACTGCTTGAGACGAGACGGCGAGACCGGCGTTCCCTTTCTCTCGTGGTTATAAAGCGGCCGTAGTGACTGTTTGTTTGTGTCTGCGATATCGAAACTTACTCCAACAATTGATTTCAAACAAATATATTTTGCTCCTACAAACGACCTATCGATAAATGATCTGACCAACAATCGTTTCTTATACCCATGACTTTCATCAGTCACTCACGGATAATTATTTTCGTTCATTGCTGTCTGGTACGAACAGCAAACCAGCTACTCTTATATCATGCAGAGATACCAGGAAATTGGACTTTCATTGACTAATTACTCCGCATCGAAAATGTGAAAAATAGCGGCTGGCGTCCTTCACTGCTGAGCAGGTGAGAGATACAAATCAATGTACAAATGGTACAAATATAATAAGCACACGTCACACAACAAATACTACAGCTAAGCGGGAGATCAATTTGAGTATTTAACCTTGTTTCAGTTTCAAATTCACTCTGAAAACTAGAAATAGGGATTGTCATTTTAGGTCTAACGAAGTTGTAGAAGCGTTCGCAACCTGTCAAACTCGATTGCAAACGTAGTGAACTTTGGAGTAACTTCTCGGAACTGAAATACCCATCTGTTTCTATGTAAATTTTCTAAACTAGAAAGTAACTTGTTGTAACATCACATTCCTTCCATTACATACTTGGTATTATTTCAAAGTAGTTAGAAACAAAAACTAATTTGATAAGCTCCTCGGACCAAATATTAGTCACCTATGGTTTTTTGAGCGCTAAAGTGTTGTTTTTCTAGCCCCTTTGGAGGATAGAAATTGCAGAGTGCATTGGGTTAGAACTGTTGTTAATTTGCAGGATATGTCAGATTTATATTGACCAGCTAAGTCACCAGACCAAAACCCAATAAAAATTTGCGGGACCACCTAGAGCGACATGTTAGACGTCGAGAAGGTCGTCCACGTAACGAGGCCTCACTATGAGATCAGTTGATGCAAGAGTAGTTTAAAGTCGACCAGGTGTGCATTAGGCCACTTGTTGACTTTCCCGCTACTATTAGCGCTCGTGGAGATCTTTCACCCTATTAGAGGCAGGTGATTAATTTTTTGTCCGAGGAGCTTATGATCCAAACATCACGTAACATTGAACACCGCAGAGGACGATCAATAAACGTACACGGCACCGAGTATGACAAAGAGTAAGATTTGGATTGCGTTGACAACGATATTGCACATAAAAAGGCAAGAAATTTTAAAATACGAACTAAGAAAAATTTCGCTAAGAGTTGGCGAAATTGCAATTATTGATCCATAATATAAAAGACTTCACCACCCTTAACAGGCTAGCGTTTGTTTGGCACACGGCGTCCCACCACCCACACTAAATTCATTGCAAGATAAAGCCCAGCAAGGCAAGTACTTCTACGTGCATATTATAATTTACGTCTAGGGCCAGCCCTGCTTTTTGTACCGTTTGCAACTGATGATGAAATCATAGAATAAAGTTTAGCTTAAATAGTGTCCTCTAATAAATATTTTCCCCATAATTCGTCGATTGAACTTAAACTACTTTAACTTCCTAGTCCCATCGATAAACGTTTTGTGACTTTCATGGGACTATCCTGCCGGAGCTCAACTAAATTTGATAGCTGGAATAATAGTATATAGAAGAAAAAAAGCTCAATGAAAGAAGAGTTTGGCAAAAGTATCCGGATGTGATAGTCGCACAATACAGCTCCTAAAACTATGATATGATTGTGTTGGAGCATATGGCAACTTAATTACTCATTTGATTACTTTTTATATCGCTTTGTTGACACTCGAACGTAGAGATTATTCAGCATGAGGGTAATGGGGATAAATGCGGAGGCTGTAGTCTATTCAGAGGCATAAATCATGTGTAATTATTACCCTTGATAAAACTAACGAGTGACTGTAAAGAAAGCACTGAGATTCCAAAAGAAAAGTTGAGTGGCTTTATAAGGCATAGATACTGTACAAATTCAAGTTAAAGTATGCACTTGACGATAGGAGAGCGTTTGATAAATGGAGGGAAAAGTATTCTTGAATTTCATTGATCTTAAATCATATGACCGCACAAGAGGAATAGTAAATTTATGTAAAATTCGTTTCTGAATTTCGTGAAAAGGTTCAGGGCTAAGAGTAGTTGGAGTCTCTCAAGAGAACAAGACGCGCTTAGTTTTTAGATGAGGTGAATTGAAACTATTGTGTGGTCGTATGAAGTGTTCACGGACGCAGAAAAGGCCGTCATTATTTCTGCAAAAATATTGAATACACGAAACAGTTGTAGTGTATATGAACTTTGGTATTTCTGATCAAGCAGAACTTTCAATCGTGTTCGATGACACAAAATTTGAAAAATGAGCCATTAGTGTGTGTCAATTAGGACTAAAGCCTATTCCATTGGTAAAGAAGACTAGTGTAGTCGTTTTGACAAATTTTTGGTGTGTGAAAATTTGTAGACAAAACTAAAATAGAAAAAATAACTACTGCAAGCTTAGATGCTAGAGAACTACTGCAACCGTAGCACACATCAAGAGTGAAATATATATATATATATATATATATATATAAGGTCACATGATCTCAATTATTGAATATTGAGGCAAGAGGTATATGCAGGTATGATGGATTGAGTGAACAGATGTTGGGTGATGGAGAAATACAAAAATCGGGGGAGCAAGCGCAAATTTGAGGTAATGCTTACGTACTAGTGTACAACTGACTTTCAAAAGGCCAGATAATTGGAAAGTTTCCGGAAATCGTATGAAAATGACTAACTTAAAGCTTGTTACAGCTGAACTACAACTTTCGTTCCTTCCTCATACGGATAGATACTTCGCAAAACTTTTTCATGTATTCATTAGGCCTCCTGTAATTGCTGAAGCAGACTAACAAAAGAAGTCACGTGAGTAAACAAAGAGGCAACAGTAGCAACAGACAAGTAGGTTCTAACACCCTATTCCTTAAGATAGAATCGCTGCTACCTATGAAGATCTGCTCGGCCCCAAAAAATAAACTGTTAAGAGAACTCCGGCGCTTGAGGTCATCATAACGCAAGATATAAATAATCATCGTCGTCAGAATTGGAAAACTGAATATACTAGAATTGTGCAATCAGCTCTGCGTGATCTACTCGAAGTCGACAAACAGCACAGTTTGTGGAGCGCGATGGAAAGGAAGTACGCTGACGAAAAGGGACAGAATTAGTCTACGCTTCTCTGACGCGGCTGAACGCAGTTAAAAATACACTAAAAGGGATGCACAAACACGTTCTCAATTAATTGGATAGACTGCCATACTTATCGTCGTACTCCATGAGCAGTTTGCTCAGTTGCACCCTTGTACCGAAGCTGTCCAGACATTTTTCATAACATAAGCCGTCACCCCGGAAGTCGTTGAGAGTGTTGTTGTGAAATGACGGCTGCAGCTGCGACAGTAAATTATCTGTGACGTAATGGTAAAACGCAGCGTTATTATCTTCCCGACTATCTCCGAGCAATAGCGATACGTCAGACAGAAGACGATTAACAGGCAATCTGGGGGCGACGTTGATGTCCGAAACGGAGTCGGACTTGCCTCGTTCGTTTTTCCTTACGGAGCTCGATTTGCGCGCAGGGTTGGATTCCCCGCTCAGCGGCTTCGCGTTCATATCGCGAGTTTCGTTCGAGTCGTATTTGCGGTTGGAGCAACAGGCACTGTCCTCGTAGGGCATTCGCAAGAATGGCTCGGGTGCTCTAAGGGCGTGGCACGCCGAGTATGACACCAGGAGGCGGTACAAAGAAATCGAATACTTACGCCGCTGCTGCTGCTGGGTCACGTGGTCTACCCGGACCTTGCTGCTGCTGCTCCCAAAAATAGGGAAGAGCCTCGACGACAGCTTACGAGCTATGGTCAGAAAACATGAGGCGAGTTGAGTAACTGGAGGTAAAATTGTTATGAGACATGCTCAACACCAAAATCAATTAAAAATATTATAGATGCACTGGCTACCACAAATACTGTAAAAAATATCAGCACTTTTATGCTCCAAATGAATGAACCAGCACAACCAAATCATAATAATGCCCAATGTTTTTGTGGAAAGTAAGGGCATTCATTTGTTCACATCAAGCGCTGCAATACAAGCTCTCAAGGGTACGGGAGCTTACAGCGTGAATATAATTGCTCGGTATATTACAGTCTGTACATTATTAGGTTGGTTTACTTCTGACACATTACAGTAGCGCTTCCTTAATCGTACTCAGCCTAAAACCCTTATATGATACCTTGGCTCAAACCTAGATCTGACAAATACGGACCCCACTTTCTGCTATCTTGTAACAACGCCCCAGATCGAGAGCGCCTCTTATCATTCCATTAACCTCTATAACGACCGGATCATTCTGCCATTTGCCTGCATTTAATTCTACACAAAAAGTGAACTTCAGTCTTATGCAACGTGACCACACACACACTGCTGTTCCTCGTAGGCTTAATTCAAACCTCGGCTTGTATCTTCAACACATCTCGTCAATTCGGATTTCAGTATCACGTTAATGTCTGCAATAAAATTTGCTTTTGTATTTTTAAAGCAATAAAATTGCGTTCTTAACGATTTGGTTAAGAACGCAGAAAACGGTGCTCACTTCCTCCAGATGCCCTTGAAGCTTCAAATTTCATTCCATCGGTTAACCCTTTCAACGCTGTGGGTGCACGTCTGCGCCAGTCAAAACTTAATTACAGAATTTAGGGTTGAAAACAATGGAATTCAGCTCATGGGAAGACTGAGTACACATGACTGCACATTAAAGGTACGGAACTCACCAGCGACGTAATCGCTCATGTAGAAGCTGATGGCCGAGAAGTCGTATCGCAGGTAGTGGCCCAGAGTGCTCTTGATCTCCCTGTTGACGTAGGCAGTAGACGTGGCGTCGTCCACCACGCTCGGGTGGTACAGTCCGTACATCACTGGGCTGAAGAACTGGAAATGCAACTCGATTTAACTTTTAACTGGAGCGCATTCAATTGGAATGCAATTGGACTGAAATGCATTTAAATGGAACACAATTTAACTGAATTTAAAATGGAATACAAATTTAACACGAGGCTGGAGCTCTCTTTGAAGCCTTCGATCCAACCCAAATATTTCGTGAGGTTACAAACGAGCGCAACAAGCGGCACAAATTGCTGATGGAATTTCGGCAAATTAAGCTTCAGCAATGGGTAAGCTTTTCTAAACTCGAAAAATAGGATTTATTTTCGGAATACACGAGTTTGGCTTATTCCTTTCCAAAGTTTTCTCAAGAGTACAATTTTCATTTTTTCTTTCTTTGAGAAAAATTGTGACGACTGAAACATCGTAAATATCAACCTGATACGGCTATGCATGCATGCATACTTGCACTTCATTGACTACAAAAATCACTATTTAAATTCTCTTTTAAAATAACTCGTTTGTAATTACCATGAACGCGTTACAACCTTCGCTTTTTATTTGAAATGTGCTAGAACGACGAGACGATGAGTTTTCTTCTCATTAATTTTTATGATAATTTCAAGCTGGAAAATTAGATACTACGTATTTTTCAAGGTAAACTCTTAGACAAATGCAAAATTGGTTTGTTTTCCATAATCTGCAATGGAATATTGGTGCATGCACGGAGTTTCATGAATCCAGAACTCGGGATTATGAAGTTACACTACGAAAAATGTAAGGGATTTAATTCAATTTTATTAGAAAATTCACAATTTCCCGAAGCTTCGTAAATTCCGAGACGTTTCACTGCAGACGGCGCAGAACACAGCCCCTGGGCGGCTGTGCCTGGGTTTACCACATCAATGCGCCGTTCACAATTCCACACACGATAGATTCATAAATCACACGAAATAAAAATCTTCTAGAACTTACGAACTACAAATAAATATTATACAAGTTAAGAAGAATTCGAAATTAAAAATATCAGATGAAAGACATTTTTACTCGCATGAATTTTTTGCCAACAACGTAAACTGTAGCCTTCTATAGCAAGATTTTACTTGATCCTTTCAGAGTTCGATACTCTGAACATACATCAATATTCCTGGGTAGATAACTAAAAATCCACAGTTTTGCATAATCTTCTAAAGGTAATATATAAAAATTCCCCGGAGTGTTGAGTCAATGTTTCAGACCATGCCGAAATTTTGCATAAAAATGAGCCCACAGTTACAGAACGCTACTACTTTGCTGGTCTAAATTCCAAGAGGGTACTTTATTCAGATTTTGTGATCTTGCTTTCCACGCGTCTAATACAGCGTATTCAATTATTTGCCATGATTAGTTATACAATTTTACATCTGGAAATAACCACACATCCGATCTCGACGGTGAGAATTAAACACTTTTGACAGATTCTCAGGAGACAGCTGTGATAGTCCCCAGCAAACTCAACAGCCCACAGTAAATGGCTTCAAAGGGACCGGCAGACCATAGGCTCCGTATTAATCCTTTAACGCTCCTGAGGACTATAAGGCCCTGTTTTGCAAGGTGGTAGCTAGTTTTTTGTAGAAAGCTAAATCCAGCCTTAGCGCGAAAATAATATAGTCAAAATAATTCAAGTTAATAGTCATGGGTTTTCACTCGAGGTAACTGAATCCCAGTCTACCTTTGCCATTACATATTTCTTGTCATTTCCGTAGATAACGGTCTATAATGAAAAAATATACTCACATATAGTCCACTACATAATCAATCTCGGTTTATCATTACATATTACTAGCCATTTCCTAAGATAAGTCTATTATACAAAAATGTACCCAAATACAGTGCACACTTAATATTGGTATTCAAGTCCGACTGGTACTGTCTCAACTAGTATTACATAGCAGCACAGCTGTTGCCACTCACCTGCCAGCCCTGGATGGTGTTCATGCGAACCCTGTTGAGCACCTCGTTGGTGAATGTGGACGCAGGGGGTACCACAAACACCAATGAGCTACTGCCTACCTTCCGCACCACCTGCAACACACATATATTCAAACACCAACACACTCAATTATAAGTACAATTTATGCACAACATGCAACACATGCAATGTCTCTGTTACAAGTGCAACTTCAGAAGAGAAGTACAACCTACACAGGTCTCGGATGGAAGTACAACCTACACAGGTCTCGGATGGAAGTACAACCTACACAGGTCTCGGTTGAAAGGACAACCTACACAGGTCTCGGTTGGAAGGACAGGTTTAGTACCACATGCAATATACGCGCAACTCGGTCGCTGCTCTTGGCCTCAAACATTTCTTCGAAGCTTTTAAATGCTCGGCTGTGGCTGGTGTTGACAGTCAAGTTTAAGAAAATTTCAAGATTAGCGATACATAGGATGCGTGAGTTGTTAGGATTGCCGATTAAGACCTCGGTAAGAACAAAGCTTCTACGTAATGGTAGAAGTTACCATCATTTTTATCTTGAATTTATTTAATCTATAAATGTGTGTATATATATATAAATATATATCTGATCTGACACAGAAAATGACCGGACTCGTCTTCAGCAAACTTTACCTCATGACTGCATAATTGATTTTTTCCTTCTAACAGACTAGGTCAGCGAGATAAATGAATGTTGGAGTAATGGGAGAGTGGCCATGACCCACAGGAGCGTGTGGGGGTGTCTCTAAGGGACCTTCTCCCGAAAAATGGGTTTTGAATGGGATTTTTGGTTCTTTAGTGGAATTTGTTCCTTGGGTGGGGGCGGACCTCTGATAG
>VOMN01116220.1:0-11602 GCA_014899125.1 Orchestia grillus
CTGTCTTGCACTGCCACACTCACTGTCTTGCACTGCCACACTCACATCTCTAGCAGTTACTAAGAACAAATAAAAAGACGGAATCAAAAGGGCTGGAAACTCACTTTTTTATTGAAAACGCAGCTTACTATTACACGACTGCCCCTAATAACTAGTTTAAAATTTATGATCGCAAGTATTCACAAATGATCGAGTAATTAAGCGTCTACGTCACTGTATGCAAGCAACGTTAGCCGCCACCCACAACCTTCAGTGAGACAACAAGCAGGGGCAACGAAGTGAATTAGGCTCCCATTTCAATATAACTGATGCTTTCATTTGAAAGAACATAAAAACTAGGTTACTTTGGAATGAAATGTTGTAATGAAAGGGTATTTCAAAATTACGCTAATCGACCACAGTACGTCGTTTTGATGGCCTTCTCCTCTCCCCTCCCATCAAAATATATTAGGAGAACAAAAAAGAAAGAACAACTTGAAACCAACGCTCCGGTCTCAATGTTTACTGTCCGAAACACTCTCTGGAGTCGTCGAGCTCCTCCGGCTCCTGATGCCAGTTCTCGAGGAGCATTTCTTGATAGAAAATTCAAAATGACATGTCATTTACCCGTGATGAAGGCACCCGAAACTCGCATTATGTTCTCCCTGAGTCGGGGAAAAAGAGGTCGTTTCCGACACACTCTCCCACAAACACATCTCTGACTGGGGTGGATGACGGCTGATGTTTGTAAACTATGGTTATGAATGGAATTTTCATTTTAATACCAAACCATTATAATTACATCCGTTATTTTGGTGTTTCCAGGGACTTTGTCCGCGGCTTGAACACCGTGTTTTTGACAATCCGGTGACCATCACTGCGAAGTTGAGTGAATGTTTGGCTCCAGTGGCATCAAAAAGATAGAAAATTCTGGCAACAGGCAGCCTGCTAACGTCGGCAAAAACAAGCAGCGAGAGCATGTGGAAGTGAGGGAAATAATAGGGAAGGGAAAAGAAGAATCAGAAAGAAAATAAAGACACTCGCGTAATAGGTCGGTTACGCGAGGTACACACCTGTCATTTTATTCTAATTTTAACCGATGATTTCTCCTCTTCTTCCTCTTCCCCCCCCCCCTTCAGTAACTAAAGTAATGGAAAATTAAAGTGCAGTTACATTTGATGTAACATGACGCACACGTGCGTCATGTGGTATTGTGCTGCCTCACTTGCCATTCACCCACGCCTAATTGTTATTGTTTGCCCTTGCCGCTGACGCACACGCGCGTCTCCATTGATAATGTATGGCGACAGGTACGTCCACTTTGTACAACCACAATGATAAGTAAAGTTTCACTGCAAATGGTTATTAATCGAAGTACTAACAATGCCATGGAACAACGAAACTAACTCTCATGGAGGCAGCGATCGTGTTGACACCGCTATGCTGAACCCACAACGGACTCGTGCATCTCGTGTCGCTAATTCCAGCGCGGGTAGCCAACGTGACTGCAGGGAAAACCTAACTGAGGAACGAGAAGAAATTTTTGACTACGTTTCTAGGAGGCAGGAGCCCACTGCAGCTAGAGTCCCCCCAGCTGCTGGTTAAGGAGACACCGGCTCCAACGCCTGAGTCTTGTGCAAGATCTTAGCCCTATACACCCAATTCTGTTTTAGCAAAGGACGATATACTTTACGGAAAGGAATTTAACGTGGATTTTATTAATACCATAAAATGTATTGAAACTTGATTTATTGTGGTGGAAGGGCATTTTTAAGTGAGGGTAATTGTAATATTTTGAGTAATTCAATATCGGATAGGAACTAATTTTAAATTGGTATAAATTTAAGGAAGCGATTACCGGATTTTAGAGTTGTGCGACAACATGAAGTCTTAGAATGTTCAGAATGAAAATAAAAACATTGCTAACGTTTGACCCATCAAAGAATGTATAAACCATATAATTCGATTTTAATAAATTTAGTTACCCTACAGAAATTACCCAATTAACTTTTCCAAGTCCAGGGGAAAATGTATTAAATTATTTATCAAAATGCTCGGGTGGTCAAAGTAATGCATAATTATGCATGCCCAGGCGAAAACGTTAGTCTGGGTAATTGTAGTAAGCCTTTTAAATGAGTTTCGAATAAATATGACGGCCAGTTACCGAAATAAATATCCCACAAAAGAGAAAGCAATGAGCCATTAACTACTGTACAGTTTTAGTTAAGACTTCAATCGCAATTCTCCACACAGGTAAAATTACCTCTCGACAAATTTCTCCGTCGTGAATTTAAAATGGAATGATTTTATTTTAACAAATTTGACAGTCCTATCAATTTTCCTTCTAATCTAAATTAGCATAAACGAGTGATGACCACTTATTTCATGAAAAGCTAAAAATTTGTATTCATATATTTTACTGTTTTGCCTAGGTTAGGTTACATGACCGCGTGTACCACATGTGGCCCACGTGGCGGTCAAAGTGTTAAAAAATGAAGTAAAATCATTCCGTTTATATTTTTCATTCATAGGACTATTCGAATACAGTAATATAGAGACATCGTCAGTAATGGGAATCAGACGTAATGGGAAGTAATGGGACGTAATGGGAAGTAATGGAAAGTAAGACTTCGATTCCTATTACCTCTATCACCATCGTTCGATTTAGAGTTCCTACGAGCACGCGTCCAGAAAACTGGACGTCGTGAGTGTATGCGTACGTAGACGCAGCGTGCAAAGCGACTCTTAGTCATCGATTTTTCAAAGAAAATCGAATTCCTGGCTTCGTTGAATCAGAAAAAGCAGAAGAAAGCACGTCGGCACGACGATGTACTGCGAATTAAGGTTCCGTTTCGCGATGCTAAGGACATGGTTAGAAGTCGGAGGAACTTTCTTGCGCGTACGGAGTCGGGTAAATACGGGACACCGCTTCCGTATTTTGCAGGAACGTTCACACAGCGCGCACTCACACGGCGCATCGAGCACACTCTCACGTACAGGCAACCGGGCGTATCTTGGACACACGCAACCTGCTTGGAGGTACCGTCGGCGCAACGTTGGTTATCGTACGTTATAGGAATATTACGGCACGGGCGACGATGATCGCGGATGGGAGAGGAAATAGCTTGATATGAGCTCCTCCCTTGCACAGCTGCTCGTCGCCCGCAATCTTTGCTTAATTTTGCGCGGCTGTTGCACGGTTGTCAGTCGGGCCGCCGTCAGGTGTAACTGCTGGGAGCGAATCTTGCAAGGAGGTGGCTCCTAGTTAATGAGGACATGGAGTGGGTCTTGCAAGGAGGTGGCTTCTAGTTAATGAGGACATTGAGTGGGTCTTGCAAGGAGGGGGCTCCTAGTTAATGAGGACATGGAGTGGGTCATGCTAAGAGGTAGCTTCTAGTTAATGAAGACATGGAGTGGGTCTTGTAAGGAGGGGGCTCCTAGTTAATGAGGACACGTGCGTTAAGAGTGAATCTCGCTGGGAGATGGCCTCCCATGCTTTGTTTAGAGGAGACCATCGTAACCTCTACAGAGCAAACAAAACAGGCAGCAGCAGCCAATGCAACACGTGTGCCCACTAAGGCACAAAAATAATTGCAATTGTAAGCCTTTTGTTGGCAGCAGGATGGCACTCTGCATATTTCTCTTCCATCGCGGAACATTTTCTTACATTTTCAACGTATTGCAAGTTTTTTCACGGATCTATTAGCATTCAGCATTTTGATCTGCATCACAACTTTCATAAATATGCCGACTGGTAGTATCACAATGAGACCCCTTAAAAACATACATATATACACACACGAAAGCTGTGTGTTCGTAAGATACAGTTATATAAGCCCCATCAATGTGAGATATACAATCAAACTCGTCGGTCTATTTCCTTGTCTTTAACGAAACTTCTATGAAAGAAGGGTACTTCTGCTAACCTATACGGATATATTTATACATGTATTTATCAAATAAAATGTATGACGCTCAGGTTCTATAATGAAAGGGTAATTTTTCAAGAATTCCTTCTGAGTTCCTTTAATAAAAACGCTTGAATATCCAATATGTAATGATTGCACCACACGTTCGGGATGCCTCCGAAAAATTATACTAAATTTTGAGGTGATTTCAACCCTTCTTACGCTCAAGCCAATGAATGTGTTTCATAATAATTAAACTACAGCAAAATAAGAGTTTAAAATTTAGTCGCAAAATAACGTTGCATACGAATTATAATGTAAATACTGTAATGGTTTTTACATTGGAAAAACGTGAAAATAATTTTCTAAAAAAGTAAATTAAATGTAAAGAAACACTACACAGAATGGTCAAGCGTCTAAGGTAAACAGTCATGTAAAAGAAAATAATCATCAGTTTAACTTCGATAAACCAAAAATCTCGAGTATTGAAAGAAGAACTAAATCCCGACTTTTTTTGGAAGCATTCCATTTATTCTACCACCAAAACTCAATTAACCGACACTCAATTCCCAGAAGCTTGTCTTCCTATTCTCCAATAATTTAGATGATTACATTGAAATTTTTCTGTCCTTGTAAATAGGATACGGCTCTCCTGTTCATGGGTTTTGTGTTCGTTAATTTCACGCCAATGATTATGAGTAGTCTTCAACGACTCGAAATCGTGGGACAAATATATTCCAACTCGCTAGAAGTTCTTTAAAAACTACCATCATATGTATTTAATAACGAAATTTAACCATTTGAACTTTAACATATTTTGCTCTTCGTTTTGTAAATATAAGGGGACTCATTTAAGTTTATTTTTAAAGGAAGCGACGTTAGCTGATTTTTTCCTCGAGCGAAGCTTCTCTTTTATACTCAAGAGTCTAGTAGAAAAGATTTAAGTATGCATCAGATAATGTGAGGGGAGGTTAGGGTCCACATTCGACAACGATCTTTTTAATAACTGCAGTCATTTAGAAAATGATCCTTGACAAAAAGAAAATATGCATCATGATACTGACTAAGGATACTGGGGAGCGTCCAAGGTTCATGATGATTAGAAATTCAAACTTCAGCATGACTTCACTTTTTATTGCCCCAGTTTTCGCAGAGAGCGTTTTTCAGATGAAACAGTAGCGAAAATATCAGACACGTAAGATAAACACGCGTATCTAAGCTATAAATTATCACCATTTTGAGAGACGTTGAATAAAATAGCGGTGACTATCATAGATGCAATTTTACATGCTGACCGAGCGTGGGGTCGGTTCGTCGTCCGGGGAAAACAATTCAGCTGTCAGAGCCTCGTAGTAAAAATGAGATCTTAAGCCGCCCTGCGTAGCGACACAATCCCGGGTACGAAGAAGCTGGTACGCCTCTGTTGTAAGCAATTTACTTCAGCGAAACATCGCATCTTCTTCACCGAGGAGCGAGCCATATTATACATACATACATTATCTGTAACGTACCGTGCAGAGGAAGGGCAAAAGCAATTAAACACATGAAAGTCCATTTTTAATTGGACATCTAGCAAGCCAACATTCGTAGAACTCACACAGAATATACTTTTATATTGTATAGTTGAAATATTAAAGATAATTTCTCCTTTTACAAGTATCAGGTCTCATCTACACGCTAAACATATACGGCTCGAGAAGTAACTTCCAACTAAAACAGTTGCTATGTTCAATATTTAGTTGCGAAACCTTTCTAAGCAACCACTGCTCGGAGACTGCTTTCACACCATAAAACTAAACGTTCGCAAGATTGTGTGGGTAGATCAGCATATTCTTCAACACATATTTTATTCAGTTCTTCAAGGCACATCCGACTTCCCTGATGAACATTCTTCTTCAGTGTTCTTCAAAGATCTTCGATAGGATAGACATCCTGGGATTGGCTTGACATTGATTTTTTTCTTAATAAACCATTTAGATGTAAATTATACGCCGTTTTTAGGTTCATTATCTGACTGGAATTTCCATTCGCGTTTTTCGTTCTTCAAATGAGCTCAACGCACTTATGATGAGACATTTCTCGAATATTTGACGGTATACACGACCCCATCCATCTTCCCATCAATGCTATGAAGTGCACCTGTGTCGTGTGGTATGCAACAACCCCAAACCATTAAACTGCCCTCTCCGCGCTTCACAGTTGGGATGGTGTTATGCCTTTCATTGGTTGTTTCTTGTGCCCTCCACCCACGACGAGCGAAATTACGACGTAACAACCCAGTCTTGGTTTCACCAGAACAAATAACAGACTTTCAAAATGCAAGATCCTTGCTCCTAGTGTTCTTTTGCAAAGCTTAGATGACTTGCAGTGTGGTTTTGGCAGAGTATGGGAGTTTGACGAGTGAACCATCTGCAGACCTTGGGAGTTTGACGGGTGAACCATCTGCAGATCATGGGAGTTTGACGGTTGAACCATTTGCCGAGCATGGGAGTTTGACGGGTGAACCATTGGACCCCATACCTGTGAAGTTCTCTTCCGGTAGTCGTTTCAGTAACTCCTGCCCCGGAAACTTCTAGACCAGTTTTACACTCTTTGCAAGTCATCGTGGACTTGGAAGTAATCTTCTTTATTAAAAGTTGGTGAGGCCGATGACCAATGCCTCGTGGAGCCCCTGATTTTGTTAATTTAACAGTTGAGTCACATTCCTGGAACGTAAAGGTAATTGAAGCAACAGATTATGACACCTTAACACGTTGACTCCGATTCTCCACACAGGTAAAATTACATGCTGACAAAAATCTCTACAGTGAATTAAAAATGAAGGATTTTCGTTTCACAAATTAGGTTACTCTATTAATTTTCTTTCTAATCAGAACTAGCTTATTCGACTGATGAACACAAATTTGAAGAAAACTCGAAAATTTATCTTTATACATGATAGTGCTTTGGTTACATTAGGTTAGGTTAGATGATCGAGTGTACCATATATGACCCACTTCGGAGTCAACGTGTTAATCTACGTAGAAAAATTGCTGTACGATATTGCTTGAAAATGGACCTGAACTATTGGCTTCTGAAGCTATTGTAAGACTTCTTTAATATTCAGCATGACGTCCATTAGGTGACTGAGCTACGACGTCTTACCGGTGAGAGTCTAATTCCATACCAAATCAAGATGATTTTTTTCTTGAAACATCTACAATATTTTACAAGTAATTCAAATATGATGTGAGCGGAATAATACCACAATTAGAGTGTGAAAGTTGTTTTACCGAAATAGCTTAATTGTATGGTCACGTGAAATGTATGATTTTAGTCTACATGAAACAGTTTACTAGTAAAATTCCATACTTTGATTCACAATGTCACTTGGGTAACTAGAATTTGTGTTATATTGAAGTTTAATAACTTCGTTGGCTTGCTAGATGTTGCATGATGAACCATGAATCCGACCAATTGCTGCGAAATTTTGTCTGAACATTTGATGCCTTGTGTTCAGATGCTCGGGTTGAAAAGAACTTAATGGGTGTTTCAACAAGATAACGACTCCAAGCACAAGTCAAAATATACTTGAAAGTGGCTCCGTAGTAAGAGAGTCTGGGTTTTGGACTGTTGTTCACCATCTCAAGATCTTAATCCAATTGAAAATGTTTGGAAACAGTTCAAGAATCAAACTGGAATGAGGAAACCATCAAATCTGGCTGAATTGGAACAATTCTGCGTAGAAGAATGGGAGAAAATACCTCGGCATTTCGGCAAAACTCGCATCTCTTCACACAAGCATAGCCTGCAAACGGTTGTAGCTAGTAAGGGTTATGCGACAGAGTATTATTATGATTGAATGTTATGTTATCAATACTTATTTGCCGCCCGTTTTCTATTTTCGTTGTTGTTGGAACATTTTCAAATAAATTTTTGTTTATTCAGCATTACCGAACGTGTTTGATGTTGCCCATTTTTATGTAAGACTCACAATTCTCCAAGGTTTTCCGAAACATGTTTTATAGCGAAAACTGCAAATAATTAAGTACGCGGCGAAAACTTGTGTGAACCACTGTACGTGTCGTACAACGCACAAACTAACATGAAACCCACATGCATTCGCTACAGAAGCCGATCAAAAACTTCAGAAACGGATATTACAGCCCAAATTCAAATATATACACAGATTAAACCTCGAGGTTCCATTTCTATTTCCGACGCGGCTTCTGACGGAAAGCATCGACCGAGCCCGGTCGAGCACACGTCCTTTCGTCTCTTTCATATATTCGGACGAGGAATGTATATTCAGCTCTAAAGTCGCTGCCAGACGCGTCAGTTAGGAAGTGCCACCAACGCACGACGTTAACGGCGAAATTCTTTGTTTTGTCCCTCTGCTGAGGGGAAAAAATTCCTTTGAGAGGTGCCGGCGTTGCGCTTCACAGCAGCGAGCTTTCCGAGCCATTGGCTTCTCGCCCATTGAACTGCGAAGCCGGCGAATTGGGGCGGGAGCAAGACCGGGAGCAAGAGCGGGAGCAAGAGCGGGAGCAAGAGCGGGAGCAAGAGCGGGAGCAAGAGCGATAGCAAGAGCGGGNTTTTCAGCAATTCTAATTGCAAATGACGTCATCAATGTAGTAATAAGTAAGAAAAACTAAGCAAATGACTAAGTTTACGGACAAATTTTTTGAACGGCTAGAAATCAATACAATATCCACAAAAATAATTCCATGATACTCGAATACCGCTAAGCCACACGTATTCTTTAAACACGCACACGAGTGGGAGCACGAGCGGGGAGCACGAGCGAGGAGCACGAGAGGGGAGCACGAGCGGGAGGGGCAGGGGTGGCAGCAATGGCTGAAGTGGCAGCACCAGCGGCGGCAGTGGCAGCAATGGCGGAAGTGNCAGTGGTAGCACCAGCGGCGGCAGTGGTAGCACCAGCGGCAGCAGTGGCAGCACCAGCGGCACCAGTGGCAGCAGCAGCGGCGGCAGTGAAACACGAACCAAGTGTCTGGTCACACCTTCCAATCACTCTTAAATGAATGCCTATTCAAGTCTTCACATAAACGATTTAATTTCTTTACTTTTCAGACACAACAACGAAAAATATATGANACGAACAAAGTGTCTGGTCACACCTTCCAATTACTCTTAAAAGAATGCCTATTCAAGTCTCCACATACACGATCTAATTTCTTTATGTAAGACACAACAACGAAAAATATATGAACTCTTTCTCGATCCAGTTTGTAGTCGGTTTTCCATTACTGTCTCCCACTTTTACGCGCGTTATTTTTTACTTATACCAACTACATACAAACTTGAAATTACTTTCAAATTAAAGCCCATTAAATTCTCTAGTCAGTCGAGTGGAAAAAAATAACCAAAAAAATTCATTGTTCGACCAAAAGTATTAAAGAATTTACACGACCTTGAATTATGATTGGCTTACCTGCAGAACGTCCACGCGCCGACGGATGATGAGTGTTGCAGCTTCCGTCCTGCTGATCGGCAGAGGACAACCGCGCGTGGCGTGCGCCGTCCCTCTAGCACCAGCTCTGTNAAACCCAACGGTAAAACGTGTTGGAATAAATAAAGGTTCTTTATGAGCGAGAATATTAACGTTGCAAAGGCCAAACTTTCCACAATAATTTCTGGATTCTAAGAAGTCTGCACAATATATAATACTATTTTTGTTACTCATTAACTCTTGGCGGTTATCACCGACTTAAGAACCACAATTATTAGTTTTAACGCGACTCCTGCACTCGATCTTAACGCCGTAGTCTTGCTGATCATAATTGGAGGTTTCAATGGGACTCCCGCAATTCAATTTTTTAGCTGTAATCTCATTGTTCAAAAACTCAATTTTAATATGATTTAAATGGAACTAATTTCAGAAATAACAATCTTTATTCTTTGTAGACTCCGCTTCAGATTAAGTTTATCGACTCGGCAAGTTTTAAAAATGGGCTCTATTTTACCAACGTTGTCCTAAAAGCAACGTTTTTTTACATCGCAAATAGAAAATGGATGTTCCAGCGGTAAATAATTTATTAGAAAATACTACGTGCCACTTTCGTGTCAATATGAACTCTTATAACAAAATATACAACACTTTGACTGCGAAGTATGCCATATATGGTACACGGGATTTTAAGCTAACCATAGCATCAACATGCATGCATCCAAATCTTCAAATTTTCATAAAATTTGCGTACCGTACTCCAATATGCTATTTTACATAGGAAGGAAAATTAGCAAGATAACCAAATTTATGAAAACGTAATACATTTTTACATTCAAAAGGAGAATATTTGTCGACTCTATTCAATTCTGAATAGAGCTTTGTAGTCTAGGTGTTAAAGGTGCATTTAAATGTCGAATTGTTAACTAATTAAGCCGACACGCGTCTCGTTAGACTTTGCTACACTAATAGACAACTTATTCATAACAGATCCAGCCGATTTTTCCTCGGGAATACTGACTTTCAATCTACCCGACCATTTCCCCAAGTCTTTCATTAAAAAAAACATATTCAATGCGGGCAATGTGATGCAGGCTAAAACTTACCAATACCGTAGAATAGATAATCCTAACCTACGAGCAATGGGCACTATGATAAGGGAATCAGTTCCTTCACTCATCGTTAAATAAAGAAATAATCGATGCTACAAACATTGACAATGCGTTGTTAAATTTAACCGATGTGATCAACAATGCATATAATCATTGCTGTCCTCGTGTCACACGTACAGTCACACCAAAAAGCAGGCAAAAGCCTTGGATTCCTCCTAATATCATCATCAATATTAAAAACGGCATGACTACCTTGTATTATATCACGAAGGGAAAATAACTTCAAATGTATTCAACAGATTCAGAAACTACATAACGAACCAAATTATAGTCTCAAAGAAAAATTATTTCTTGCTACAATTTTCTCAATTCAAAAATGATAAAAAAAACTTGGAACCTCATAAATTCAATCTACCGACCAAAACAACATACGAGCGACAAATTTGAAGCAATTACTCAAGATAAATATAAGTCAAACCTCTTCACTAACTTCTTCGTGAATATAGGCAAAAACATTGCTGACACTACTACCACAGATTCCAATTAGCACTTGAAATACATGGAACATATCTATAAATATAATTTCTTTTCTTTTCGCCTACTAATGCTTTCGCTGGGCTCGATGTCATAAATACATAAAAAATAAATCAAGTGGATTGAAATCGTTTCCTGCTAAAATATCGAAGTGCACAGCTGATTTCATATTTCCATCCCTTGTTTGATGTCTCTATCTCACTGTCCCCTTGTTTCACGCTTGTTGGTTTAACAAACTTTCTACCCCGCTCATAGATACCCTATTAATTAGTTTACGATATTAATCAAATCAGTTTCATATCCCCTTTGAGTTTCGTTAGATCACGGCTCGACCAGCTGCTCGGACGAGAACCGCTACCAAATGCACTAATTACTACCGATAGAAGTCATTGAAATAAAAGAAGTAGGCTTCCATAACTTACACCCTTGCAGAGATCATTAATTCTTCTCTTGCAGTGGGTATTTTTCCAGACTCCATAAAAATTGTCCGCATGACTTCCATCGTCATGAGTGGCGAGAAAACCTGTGTCAACAATTACAGACATATCGTTGTCCTTCCAATCTTAAGTAAAATATTGAAGAAAATTGTCTAGAAAAAGCTGTACTCCTATTTTGAACAGAAA